>PVIY010018270.1:5355-47960 GCA_004026745.1 Myrmecophaga tridactyla | reverse complement strand
CATACAGCATAGAAAAAAAAAGATCAGAAGTATATGAAAATATGGTCAGCATTATTAGCCATTAGGAAATTGTAAATCAAAATTATAACGGGATATCACTTCACATCCACTAGGATGATATTCTTGTTTGCTAGGCTGTTGAAAGCAGATACCACAAAATGGATTGGCTTTTAGTAATGGAAATTTATTAGCTTACATGCTTACAGTTCTGAGGCCGTGGAAATGTCCAAATCAAGGCATCATGAAGATGATACCGTCTTCCTGAAGACCGGCTCCCGGGGATCCTGGACTCCTCTGTCACATGGCAAGGAACATAGGGGCCTCTGCTGGTTTCTCCCTTCTCTTCCATGTTTCACTGCTTTCAGCTTCTTGCTTCTGTGGCTTCCTCCTTGTCTGAATTTCATTTTCTTATAAAGGACTCCAGGAGGAGGATTAAGACTCACCCTGAAAGAAGCGGATCACATCTTAAGATCCTACTCATCAAAAGATCTTATTTACAATGGGTCCACACCCACAACAATGGATTAACTTCAAGAACATACTTTCCTGGGGTACATACAGCTTCAAACCATCACAGATGGCTATTATTTTTTAAATGGAAAATAACAAGTGTTAATAAGGTTGTGGAGAATTTGGAACCCTCATACATTGCTGGTGGGAATGTAAAATGGTGTAGAAACTGTGGGAAACAGTGTGGTGGTCCCTCAAAATGTTAAACATAGAATTATCATATGATCCAGCAATTTCACTCCCACATATATCTCCAAAAGAATTGAAAACAGGTCCTCAAGCAAATACCTTCACGTGAATGTTCATAGTAACACTGTTTGTGTAGCCAGAAGGTACAACAACCCAAATGTCCATCAACTAACAAATGGATAAACAAAATGCAACACAGACAAACAATGGGATATTATTTGGCCATAAAAAGAAATAAAAGGAATCGCAGTACAGGTCCATGCTGCAACTGATACAACACATGAATGAATCTCAAAAAAATTATACTAAGGCAAGAATCCAGAAATAAGGTTACAGAGTGTATGATTCCATTTGTATGACTTATTAAGAATACATAAATACATAGAGACAGAAAGCAGATTGATGGTTTCCAGGCACTGAGGAAGGGAGAAAACTGGGAGTAACTGCTTAATGGGTAAGGGTTTTTTGAAGAGGGGTATTAAAAATGCTTTGGAACTTGATATAGTTAGTGGTGGCCCAATACTGTGAATGTACTAAATGTCGCAGAGTTGTATACTTTAAACTGTTAATTTTATGTTATGTGGATTTCATTGAAATTTTAAAAGCATGGGGGTTGGAGGTATACATAGGCCTTCCCTGAGCACAGAGACTTCAAGCAGTAGCTGGGTCTGGATTTTCCTTCCTGACTGCCTGGAACAACAAATTCAACCTGTGCCCATGAAGTTCCAACTTACTTTTGATCTTCCCTTCATGATTTCCTGTTCTGTGGACTTCACACTTGCTTAGCCAGCCCGCACAATTGCATAAACCAATTCCCAGTAAATAAATCCTTAATAACAGCAAATCCTTCATCCTTAAATGATTTCAGTTCATTTTATAACTTTGAGTTTTCTAGTATGATTTTTTTGGAGTGTGGGGCTTTGACTACAATCTTTGTGTTGGTAGTGAGCAATGTTTTTTGCTAAAAAAAAAACATTCTACTTTGTTTTGGTCTTTTTTAGTTTCATCATGAATCAGATTCTGATTTGGTTCCCTGAATCAGTTTCAATCTGTCATGTTAATTATCTACTTCTTCAAAAAGACTTTGAAGAAGAGTAGCAATTATTGTTTCATCACAAGCTTTGCTTTATTGGTTATTTTCTTCTTAAACTTGAACAAAGTATAGAAATGTGGAAGAATGAAAAATTATTTTTAAATGACTGCCTCGGCTCAATTTAAAACTTTAATACAGCATAAAATTCTGTGAGTAGACTAAAGACATATATAATTTAGATTTCAGGTTTTTAAGGCCAAAATGACAGTATTTTGCCAAAAATTACCAACATTTCAGTATTTAAAAACAGCAGAGTGCACAAGGATGCTGGAACACAAGGAGGCTAAAAACCATTGCTGAACTCACCGATGGATGAGTTCTCAATAACGTTTGTTGAAGGAATTCATGATATTTAGGCATTAGCCCATCAGCCCTAAAATACGGCAGAAATGAGTTTCTTTGCTCTGGCAGTGAACTGTATTAATATTTTTTTTCAGCAAGCTGCTGTAGGTCCAAATGAGCATTTATTGACTATGCAGTACTCTGCTAGTTTTTCACTTGAAAAAATAAATATTGTTTTCTTCTTCTGTCGTATCTTGAATGAGTAAGAAGATCATCTTACAGACACCAAGACTTCAAGAAGAGGCCAGTAACTTGGCTATTCTTGGCCTTTCATGTTTTCACAGACACTTAGAATAAGCATATCAAGATACATGAAGAAGCCTGTTGAGGTTTTTCTAAGGATTACATAGAATCTATGACCAATTTTAGCAGAATTGAGCTTTGTAATATCGCATGTCCCAATCTATGAACATGGTATATTTCTCCAGATCCACAAATTAACAACTGCAAAAGAAGATATCAAAATGGTGAGTCTTTTAGTTCAGTGGACACACATCAGAATGTCTGTTTGGCACTGCTTTCCTTCTAGGGGCTTCTCCTCCTCCTTGCTTTTTTCTTCCAGGCTGCCAAGTTACTTTTTTTTTTTTTTTTAATGCTGCCAAAGTTTTAATGATTATTGTTGAGAATACATTTTGGAATTTTTTTTACTTCAAACTCTAACAAGTTTAAATAAGTGTTTATAATACACAAAGAAAATACAAAAAATAGTAAAACTTGCTTTAAGTATGTTTTGCACCTAAATCAGTGTTTTCTGTTTTTCTTATTCTATATTTTTCAGCTGCACAAACACTTGCAAGAATTTGATCTTTATAGTACAGCATTCAGGAAATAAAAATATACTCCTACCTCAAAGAAATGAAAAGGTTATACATGATAATATGCCAAATAAAAGAGAGAATGCTTGACTATTCTGATAGTTCAGGCATCATTAAAAAGGAAAAGAAAAGGCTTGAGATGCTCATTAACTCTCTGTGTTTTAAGGAAGCAGGATTTTTGACCAAGTAGCTTAAAAACCAGCAAAACAGAGACCATTGATGGCAAACGCAGTGTATGGAGTTGAAAGAACAAACTTAGGTTACCATTTAATTTTGTTTCCTGCTCACAACTGATTGGTTTGAGGATGGGCATCTGACCCCAGCATATCTGATGATTGTTGCTCATGGATTTTTGAACTAGATGATGAAAAAGAGTTCAACCAGACTCTTTTTGGGGTCTGAAGTTATAAAATATGAAATTAAGAGTGCTGTGCAACCATGCTTCAGACTACATAGACAAGAAGATTAGAAATAACTGCTTTCCATGAAAAGATGCTCAACTTCCTGGCTATCAGGGAAGTGAAAAATCAAAACCACAATGAGATATCATCTCCCACCCACCAGAATGGCCATTATCAATAAAACAGAAAATGCAAGTGCTGGAAAGGATGTGGAGAAAGAGGCACACTTATCCACTGTTGGTGGAAATGTAAAATGGTACAACCACTATGGAAGGCAGTTTGGTGGGTCCTCAGGAAGCTAAGCATAGAATTGCCATATGATCCGGCAATACTATTGCTGGGTATCTACTCAGAGGACATGAAGGCAAAATGGACATTTGCACACCAATGTTTATAACAGCATTATTTACAATTGCCAAGAGATGGAAACAGCTCAAATGTCCATCAACAGATGAGTGGCTAAACAAGCTGTGGTATACACATACAATGGAATATTAGGCAGCTGCAAGACAGAATAAAGTCATGAAGTATGTAACGACATGAATGGACCTTGAGGACATTATACTAAGTGAGATTAGCCAGAAACAAACAGATAAATACTGTATGGTCTCACTGATATGAACTAACATTAGTGAATGAACTTGGAGAATTTCAGTTAAGAATAGAGACCATCAGGAGATAAAAATTGGGTAGATATCAGGTAATTGGAGCTGAAGGGATACAGATTGTGCAACAGAACTGATTGTAAAAATTCAGAAATGGATAGTACAATACTACCTAACTTTGTAATACAATAATGTTAGTACATTGAATGAAGCTGAATGTGAGACTGATAGAGAGAGGAGGGCTGGGGCACAAATGAAATCAGAAGGAAAGATAGATGATAAAGGCTGAGGTGGTATAATCTAGGAATGCCTAGAATGTACAATGATAGTGACTAAATAAACAAATTTAAAAATGTTTCTGCGTGAGGAAGAACAAAGGAATGTCAGAATTGCAGGGTGTTGAAAACAATTGGTGATTCATATTATAAAACTTTAACTCATGTGTGAGACTAAAGCAAAAAATGTTTATTTAGTACAAAATTTATATTTTGACTAGTGCATTTCCTAATATAACTTATGTGAACAGTTTAATTGAACACCATAAGTACATGGAACCTTGAGTAGGGCATGAGATTTGTCCAAAGTGATGCCTCAATAAATCCCAGAGTGATTTGAACAGTGAATAAAAAAGTACTTGCAAAGCCCCCTTGGGGGAATGGTAAAAAAGGGAGAAAATTCAACTTCCCCAAGTGGAGAATTCTTGATATTCTCACAAGCAGTGGGGACAACCAAAGCAATAGGCTGAGCCCCCAATCTTGGGGGTTGTTCATATGAAACTTAACCCTGCAAAGGATAGGCCAAGCCTACTTAAAACTAGCCCTAAGAGTCACCCCCAAGAGGATCTCTTTTGTTGCTCAGATGTGGTCTTTCTCTCTCAGCCAACACGACAAGCAAATTCACTGCCCTCCCCCCCTCTACGTGGGACATGACTCCAAGGGGTGTGGACCTTCCTGGCAACATGGGACAGAAATCCTAGAATGAGCTGGGACTCAGCATCAAGGGATTGAGAAAACCTTCTCAACCAAAAGGTGGAAGAGAGAAATGAGAAAAAATAAAATGTTAATGGCTGAGAGATTCCAAACAGAGTCGAGAGGTTATCCTGAAGGTTATTCTTACGCATTTAAATAGATATCACCTTTTTAGTTAAGGTGTAACAGAGAGGCTGGGGGAAACTGCCTGAAAATGTAGAACTGTGTCACAGTAGCCATGTTTCTTGAAGATGATTGTATAATGATAAAGCTTTTGCATTGTGACTGTGTGATTGTGAAAACCTTGTATCTCATACTTCTTTTATCTACCTTATAGACAGATGAGTAAAACATAAGGATTAAAAGTAAATAAATAATAGGGGGAACAAATGCTAAAATAAATCCAGTAGATTGAAACACCAGTGATCATTGAAAGAGAGGGGTAAGGGGTACGGTATATATGAATTTTTTTTCTGTTTTTGTTTTATTTCTTTTTCTGAATTGATGCAAATGTTCTAAGAAAATGATCATGATGACGAATGTACAACTATGTGATAAAAAAAGAGTGTTCATATTGTATTTTGATTGGTTTTATTAATAAAAAGTTTTTTTAAAAAAGATAAAGAAAAAATTAGGCCTAAGAGTCACCCCTAGAGAATCTCTTTTGTTGCTCAGATGTGGCCGCTCTCTCTCAGTGAACACAACAAGCAAACTCACTGCCCTCCCCCTTTCTACGTAGGACATGACTCCCAGGGGTGTAAACCCTGGCAACATGGGACAGAAATCCTAGAATGAGCTGGGACTCAGCACCAAGGGATTGAGAACCTTCTCTACCAAAAGGGGGAAGAAAGAAATGAAACAAAATTAAGTGTCAATGGCTGAGAGATTTCAAAAAGAGTTGAGAGGTTATCCTGGACATTATTCTTATGCATTAAATAGATATCCCCTTTTTAGTTAAGGTATATTGAAGAAGCTGGAGGGAAGTGCCTGAAAATGTACAGCTGTGTTCCAGTAGCCATGTTTCTTGAAGATAACTGTATAATGATATAGTTTTTGCAGTGCGACTGTGTGATGAGAAAACCTTGTGTCTGATGTTTCTTTTCTTTCTTTCTTTTTTTTTTGGTATGGGCAGCTACCGGGAATAGAACCCGGGTCCCTGATATGGCAGGTGAGAATTCTGCCTGCTGAGCCACCATGGGCTGCCCCTGATGGTCCTTTTAGCTACAGTATGGATGGTAGGGGGAACAAATGTTAAAATAAATTTAGTACACTGAAACACTAGTGATCAATAAAAGGGAATGGTAAGGGGTATAGAAAAAATAGGGAAACAAAGGCTAAAATATATTGGGTAGATGGAACTACTAGCAGTCAATCTGAGGGAGGGGTTAGGGGTATGGTATGTATGAGTTTTTTCTTTTTTCTTTTTATTTCTTGTTCTAAATTGATGCAAAGGTTCTAAGAAATTATCATGACGATGAATATACAACTATGTGATGATATTGTGAGTTATTGATTATTTTGAAGAATGGAAATGATCATATGGTAAGCATGTTCATGTTTGTATGTTGTTATGTTTTAAAAAAAAATTTTTTTAAAGAAATAACTGCTTTGCCATGTGAAGCTCAGAGAGGCATAGAGATAAGACAAAGAAGAGAGGCATAGAGATGAGACAAAGAAGCTGGAGGCCCTAGAGTCCCTGACTCCACATATTTCCTGGGCCCAACTTATTTTTGTGTATGGTTCCAAGAGACAGTTTACTGTCTGTACCAGTTTGAATCTGTTGTGGACCCCAGAAAATCATGTCTTTAGTCCTCATTCAGTATTGCTGGATGGGAGATTTTTTATTATCCATGGAGATGTTTCCCACCCAATTGTGGGTGGTAACTTCTGATTAGATGGTTTCCATTGAGATGTGTCTCCACCCATTCAAGGTGGAATCACTTACTGGAGCCCTTTAAGAGGGAACCATTTTGGAAAAAGCTAGAAAGCCAGGAGAACCCACACAGCCAGACACCTTTGGAGATGAAGAAGGAAAACACCCCTGGGAGAGCTTCATGAAACAAGAAACCAGGAGAGAAAGCTAGCAGATTTCACCATGTGTCCTTCCAACTGAGAGAGAAACCCTGTACTTCATTGGCCTTTCTTGAGTGAAGGTAACCTCTTGTTGGTGCCTTAATTCAGACATTTTCATAGCCTTGCCTTAATTTGCAACTTAATATATTTCCCTCTATAAAAGCTGTTCTGTTTCTGGTATATCACAATCCAGGAGTTTACAAACTAGAACACCGTCACTTGTAATAATTCTACCCTTAGGCTTAAGCTAGTTTAAGTTGAATTTCTGTTACTTTAAAACAAAAGACTCCTATCTAATGCAGTTGGGTAGACTTAACAGGGAGATTCTCAAACAGACTTCAGGTGAGCTAGGCTGGGCACCTGGCTTTCACAAGTTCACAGTTTGGATTTCATTCTAATTCCTCTGGTGCCTCTATATGAGTCTTCTCTAACTGCAGCTGGCAACTGATAGACACTGTTTGCTCCCTTTCTCTACAGAAGTGTTTCAGCCTCTGTTTGGCACAGATAATCAGAGGTGATTTCCCTCACCTCTGTTATATGTCTAATATAAGCACCTGTCTTATTTTTATGTTTGGATGCCAAATTTTCATGAGCATTTAATTGTCATATTTGTCATCAAGATGTTGAGATCACCCTGATGATCCCTTTAGGGCTATTATAGGCCTAACTGGCAAGTGCTACATATTACAAGATGTCAACAGCACCCCAAACTAAGATGCAAACACTAGATAGGCCTTCAAGAAAAAAAATCTTCACCACTTCTGAGGCTAGTTCAAGTTCACTCCTGCTCCAAAGAACAGCTAAACAAGGGACAGAAAAGAGACCGGGAGAGCAATTCCAGGGTTTAACTGACCTGGGAGTGTCTTCTACACCACATAGGGAGGCCCTAGGTGAAAAAGCAGAAGAATTGAGACACAAAGTACCGGGGACTAGCCAGCTAGTACAAACAGTTTAGCGAGTCCATTTTCAGACAGAGGCCTGGAACCCTCAGGAGTGCAAGTACAGGGAGTCAGGGACTAGGAAGTAAGCCAAGCCACCTTCCTTGAATGTGCTACCCTCATACACACTGCCCTTGCCCCGCAACCCGCATCTCCCCTGTATTAGTTAGGGTTCTCTAGAGAAACAGAATCAACAGGAAATATTTGTAAATATAAAATTTATAAAAGTGTCTCATGTAACTGTGGGAATGTAGAGTCCAAAATCCATAGGGCAAGCTGTGAAGCTGACAATTCTGCTGGAAGATCTGGATGAACTCCACAGGAGAGGCTCACTGGCCAAAGCAGGAAGAGAGCCTGTCTCTTCTAAATCTTCCTTAAAAGGCTTCCAGTGATTAGATTAACATCACTCATTGAAGAAGACACTCCCCTTGGCTGATTACAAATGGAATCAGCTGTGAATGCCACTGACGTGATCATGATTTAACTCTATGAAATGTCCTCATAGCAACAGACAGGCCAGCACTTGTACAACCAGACAAACAGGTACTACCACCTGGCCAAGTTGACACATGAACCTGACTATGACATCCCCTCACACCCCCTGCACCTGAACCCCATTACCCACTGCTCTCCAAGCAACCCTGCCATAAACCCTCTTCCTGCACATCCCTACATATGTGCACAAGCCTGTACCAGCCTGATACACCTCTCCCGCACAAGCACACAGTGTTGCCCTGTCCCTCCTGAGACCTGCATACCCCCTGCCAGCCCCTCAACCCCCACCTCCTCCTCCTTGCCCCCTGCAGGCAGTCACCCGTACTTCCAGGCTGCAGGTGCTCACCTTCATGCCCAGGCCACATCCGCACCTAGCCAACACAATCACCACATACCAGTCCACCATGCCTCAACTCATCCCTCTCATCTGCCTCCACCATGCACTACCTCTATGTCCCCAAGGCCTCACTCTGACTGTGTGCACCAAGGCCTGCCTGAGATGCACCTCACCGCCATGGCCCCTGCAACACATGACCACAACACTGTGACCCACACACCATGCTCACAGGCACCAAGGTAGAGCCCCGGACCTGTGCATATACCTGCACCACAACCCATCACCACACTGTTGTGTCCCTCCCCACACCCCACATCCTGCTCTACACCCATCCTGCAAATACAAAGCTTTAGACTACTTGAGGCAATCAAGATCAAAATAACCCTATCAAGATAGATACATGTCACAAAGACAACATATCATTAAGCATGTCATGAGGCAGACAGATACAGCCCAGGCTAATGACTAAATTAAAACACCAGAGAAGATGGGACAACTAATCAAAGATGCTCATATAACTACTAAATAAAATCAGTGGGATGGCTCATGACATAAAAGAGATCAAGAAGACACTAGAAGAGCATAAAGAGGAATTTGAAAGAATAAATAGAAAAATAACAGATATCACAGAGATTAAAGATGCTGTAGACCAAATAAAAATATACTAGAGACACAACAGCAGATTTGAAGAGGCAGAAGAACGAATAAGCAAACTAGAGGACAGAACAACTGATTTTGAACACACAAAAGAGCAAATGACCAAAAAAATGGAAAATTTTGAATTGGATATCAGGGAAATGATAGACAAAACAAAGTGCACAAATTTAAGAATCATCAGTGTCCCAGAAGGAGAAAAGAAGAGTAAAGGGCTAGGAAAATTAGTGGAGGATATAATGGGGGAAAACTTCCCACCCTTTATAAAAGACATAAATATGCAAATAAAAGAAGTCCAATGAACTCCAAATAGAATAAATCCAAATAGGCCTACACCAAGACACATACTAATCAGTCTGTCAAATGTTGAAGAGAAGCAGAAAATCCTGCAAGTGACAAGAGAAAAACAACCTACTACATATTAGGGACTACTCAACTGGCACTATGGAGGGGAGAAGACAGTGGCATGATATATTTAAGGTCCTAAAAGAGAAAGACTTACAGCCAAGAATTCTGTACCTAGCAAAATTATCTTTCAAAATTGAAAGAGAGATTAACATTTTCACAGACAAACAAATATATCAACAAGGGACCAACTCTACAAGGAATACTGAAGGGAATACTGCCGACTTAAAAAAAAAAAAAAAGGCAGGAGAGGGAGGTCTGGAGGAGGGCACAGAACTGAAGAGTACCAATAAGGGTAACTTAAACAATAAAAAGAGAAAGGGAAATGATATATTGATCTGACAAATAAAATACAGAGAATAAGAAGGTAGGTCCAAGAAATGCCTTTATAGTAATAGCATTGAATGTTAATGGACTAAACTTACCAATTAAAAGATACAGATTGGCAGAATGGTTTAAGAAATCTAGCTGTATGCTGCTTACAAGACATATCTTAGACACAAGGTTACAAGTAGATTGAAAGTGAAAGCATGGAAAAAGATGTTCCATGCAAGTTATAACCAAAAGAAAGTAGGAGTAACTATTCTAATGACAGAAAAAATAGGCTTTAAATATAAAGAAATAATAACAAAGAAGGACACTACATATTAATTCAAGGGACAATTCACCAAGAAAAAAATAACAATCATAAATGTTTATGTTCCCAATCAAAGAGCTCCAAAGTACATGTGACATTGACAAAACTGAAGGAAGCAATAGACTTTTCAACAATAATAGTAGGAGACTGCAATACACCACTTTCCTCTATTGAGAGATGAGCCAGACAGAGGACCAACAAGGAAATAGAGAACTTAAGCAATCTGATAAATGTTTAAGACCTAACAGAAATATATAGGTCACTGCATCCCAAAACACCAGGATATACATTCTTCTCCAGTGCTCATGGAATATTCTCCAGGATAGATCATATGCTGGGGCACAAAACAGGACTTTATAGATTTTAGAACACTGAA
This sequence comes from Myrmecophaga tridactyla, assembly GCA_004026745.1. Classification (NCBI taxonomy): domain Eukaryota; kingdom Metazoa; phylum Chordata; class Mammalia; order Pilosa; family Myrmecophagidae; genus Myrmecophaga; species Myrmecophaga tridactyla. Next base: position 37,122 of record PVIY010018270.1, on the reverse strand, counting down.
ATTATTCAAAGTGCGTTCTTTGATTACAATGGTGTGAAGATGGTAATCAATGACCACCAAAGAACAAGAACTTTCACAAATATATGGAGATTAAATAGCACTCTTAAACAACCAGTGGGTCCAAGAAGAAATTGCTAGAGAAATCAGCAGCTATCTGGAGACAATTAAAATGAGAATACAGTATATCAGAACTTATGGGATGTGGCAAAAGTTGTGCTGAGAGTGAAATTTATTGCCTTAAATGCCTATTTTAAAAAAAGAAGAAAGAGCAAAAATTGAGGACTTAACTGCTCAACTGGAGGAACTTGAGAAAGAACAGCAAACTAACCCCAAAGCAACAGAAGAAGAAAAAGAGCAAAGATTAAAGCAGAGTTAAATGAATGGGAGAACAAAAGAACAATAGAAAGAATGAATAAAGCCAAAAATTGGTTCTTCAAGAAAATCCATAAAATCGATGGGCCACTAGCAAGGCCCACAAAAAAAAAAAAGAGAGAATATACAAATAAACAAAATCAGAAATGAGAGGAAGGTCATTACCATAGACCCTGAAGAAATTAAAAAAAAAAACATGAGAGGATACTATGCACAACTATATGCCAATAAACTAGAAAACTTAGATGAAATGGACAAATTCTTGTAAACACACAAGCAAGCTACATTGACTCAAGAAAATAGAAGATCTCAATAAACCAATAACAAGTAAAGAGATTTGAACAGTCATCAAAAATCTTCTTACAAAGAAAAGCCCAGGGCCAGATGGCTTCACAGGGGAATTTTATCAAACAGTCCCCCCCAAAACTAACACCAATCCTGCTCAAACTTTTCCAAGAAATTGAGGAAAAAGGAACACTGCCTAACTCATTTTATGAAACTAACATCACTTTAATACCAAAACCGGGTAAAGATACAAGAAAGGAAAACTACAGGCCAATCTCCCTAATGAACATAGATGTAAAAATTCTCAACAAAATATCAGCAAATCAAATCCAACAGCACATTAAAAGAATTATACATCACAACCAAATGCGGTTTATATCTGGAATGCAACGATGGTTCAACACAAGAAAATCAGTTTATATAATATAGCATGTTAACAAATTGAAAGGGAATTGATATGATCATCTCAAATGATGCTGAGAAAACAGTCGACAAAATTCAACATCCTTTTCTGATAAAAGCACATCAAAAGTTAGAAATCAAAGGTAACATCCTCAGCATGATTAAAAAACATAAGTGAAAGACCCATAACCAGCATCAAACTCAATAGAGAGAGACTGACACTTTCCCCCTGATTGGTAATGAGACAAGGATGCCCTCTGTTATCACTATTATTCAACATTGTTCTAGAAGTTCTAGCTAGAGCAATCAGGCAGGAAAAAGAAAGAAAAGGTATCCATATTGGAAGGGAAGAAATAAGACTTTCATTATTTTCAGGTTACATGATACTATACTTGGAAAATCCTGAGAATTCTACACCAAAGTTATGAGCTAATAAATTCAGCAAGGTAACAGGTTATAAAATTAATGTGCAAAAATCAGTAACATTTCTATACACAAGCAATGACCTAACCAAGGAATCAATTAAGGAAAAGTTCCATTCAAAATATCAACTAAAAGAATCAAGTATCTAGGAATGAACTTAATTAGGGATGTAAAGGACTTGTACACAGAGAACTACATAACATTGTTAAAAAAAATCAAATATCTAAATAGGTGGAAAGACATTCCATGCTCATGGATAGGAAGGTTAAATGTACTTAAAATGTCAATTCCACCCAAATTGATCTACAGATTCAATGCAATACCAATAAAAATTCCAACAACCTACTTTGAAGATTTGGAAAATCTAGTTACCAAATTCATCTGGAAGGGAAAGAGACCTCAAATAGTTAAAAACATACTAAAAAAGAAGAATGAAGTGGGAGGATTAACAGTCCCTGATTTTAAAACATATCATAAATCCCCAATAGTCAAAACATCATGGTACTGGCACAAAGATAGAAATATTGACCAATGGAATTGAATTGAGAGTGCAGAAATAGACCACCAAATCTATGGTAAAAATGGTCTTCAACAAGGCCCCCAAATGTCAATAGCCAGAAGAATAAAAGAGGATCCTTACCTTATGCCCTATACAAAAATTTATTCAAACTGCATCAAACACCTAAACATAAGAACCAGTACCATAAAACTCCTGGAAGAAAATATGGGGGGGGGAAGAAAATATAGGGAAACATCTTCAAGACCTAGTAATAGGAGGTAGCTTCCTAAACTTTACACCCAAAGTACAAGCAACAAAAGAAAAAATAGATAAATGGGAACTCCTCAAAATCAAATCCTTTTGTGCCTCAAAAGACTTTGTCAAAATGTGAAGAGGCAGCCAAGTTAATGGGAAAAAAAATTTGGAAATCACACATCAGATATAGGTTTGATATACAACTCAACAACAAAAGAACAAGCAACCCAATTATAAAGTGGCCTAAAGATATTAACAGACATTTTACTGAAGAGCAAATGCAGATGGCTAAAAAGCATATGAAGAAATGCTCATTCTCATTAGTCTTCTATCAAGACTACAAGGAGATATCACCTCACCCCTATAAGAATGGCTGCTATTAAACAAATAGGAAACCACAAATGTTGGAGATGATGTGGAGATATTGGAACACTTATGCACTGCTGGTGGGAATTTTTAATGGTACAGCTGCTATGAAGACAGTCTGGCGTTTCCTCAGAAAACTAAATATCAAGTTGCTCTATGGCCTGGCAATATCACTACTTGGTATATACCCAGAAGAGTTGAAAGCGGTGATGCAAATACAGATTTGCACACTAATGTTCATAGCAGTGCTATTCACAATCACTGAAAGATAGAAATAATCCAGGTGCCCATCAACAGATGAGTGGATTAACAAAAATGTGGTAAATACATACTATGGAATATTATGCAGCAGTAAAATGAAATGACATCCTGAACCACATAACAAGATGGACAAGCCTTGAGGACAGAATGCTGAGTGAAATAAGCCAGACACAAAAAAATAGATACTGTATGGTTCCACTTTTATGACCATGGCAAAGTAAAATCAGAGGCTTATAATATAGAATATAGGAGACCTAGAGATACATGGAAGCTTGAGATGGATGAACAGTTTGCTAATGAGGTTAAACTTAATTGTAAAGGAATAGACAGAAGTGAGGTCAGTTCACTAGTGGGTTTTTAAGTAATATTACCATATTGAAGGTGAACATGACTGAAAGGCGTTGTATAGACTCATGTGTTCCACCAATTAACACTATAAATATAAATAAGTTCTTGCATGAACTACTGCAAAGGTAAAAGAAAATCTTCACCACTTCTGCCTATCCCAATAGGAACTGTTTATACAAGGAGGTGTGGGGTATCATAATGAAAGAACAGGAAGGTTCTGAATTGTGAGGAGATGAGAGGGAATTTTGAAGAATACTGTGATGCAGGAAAGGGCATGTCCTATTTATATAGATAGTCCTCAGCTTTGCTAAATTCAAGTAATGAACACTATGCTTTCATACATTTCATATACTTTAATACTCACAGGCTCAATGCACTTTTCAAAATCTACATAAGAACTTTCATGTATCTGCTGACTCGTGACCATTTCAGGCTAATTCAAGAGTGTTCTGTGCAGCTGCCAATGGTCACGCTTCAGCTTCAACATCTTCATTAGTAGAGCAATTGATGTCATTATTTGAAAATTTAATTGAATTTTCCCTTATTATTCTTTGTAATGAAAGTGTTGATCAGTGATAAGAAACAAAGCACTCAGAAACTTAACACAGTTGAGACAAAAGCGGAAATTATTAGGTGGGCTAAAATTGGCAAATTTTTAGCTTCAATCAGATATTCTTCATAGTGAAACCAGTCAACTGTGTGTTTAATTGTGAAGGAAAATAAATCTACTTATGTAGGACAATAGAAGATCCTGTAGATTCTGGGAATGTGCATTCCTTTGGATAGAGCCTGAAAGGTTTTATGGTCTGCTCCAATAGCCCTAAGAGTAATGATTCTCTCATAACAAAGCCAGTCAAGACTCCTAAGATTCTACAAGGCAGCCTGTTCTTTGTGTTTTCTATTATCCTGACAATTCCAAGGAGGTCCTGAAGACTAAATTACAGTTTAGTTTTCAGGATTGTAGAGTTTTTTTACTTTGTCCCACATTTTCTAAATCAAAATTGTATTATTTATAATTTAAATATTTCTATAAGCTATCTATATCTAGATGATTACATAGTGATGATGATGAAGAAGAAGGAGATAGATAGATAGATAGATAGATAGACAGACAGACAGACAGAGGGAGGAAAGGAGAGGAAGGGAGGGAGGGAGAAAGCAGGGGGGTGGAGAGAAAGAGACAGAGAGAGAAATTGATTCTATGGCTATTAAAGATTAAAGAGACCTCTAGTCAATGGTGTGTAAGTCCTGGGAAGAAAAAAGAGCAGGAGTTCAAGAACAGAGATTAGAGATTTAAGAGTCTCTGAACCAATGAGTTAAAATAGTTTAGGAATGTGCTATGAGCTGTTTGCTGAGGAATAGATACATAAGGACACATTTTAATCATTAATGCTGATGCAGGCCAGATTATTTCCAAGAAACCTTGCCCTGTCACTCTTTCCAGTCATTCCTGTCTGAGGAAATAGAGGAATAAAGCAAGCCTGGGCATACTTGGAAGGATAGCTATGCCTGTCCTTAGAGGCCAGAGTTCCAGCAGGAGTGTGTGCAGTGCAGCTCCCTGGATTCTCCAGGCAGGAGAGGGAAAAGAGACAACTGGCCATTTCCAGAGAGACCACACTGAAGAGGCCCAGAAGAGACTCCACCTCCAGATTCCAAATATGACCCCATTCCCCTTGTGTTTCTGAAAGATGGCCAGGACATCCCTTCTTATCCAATTACTACAGTCAAAGAAATTTTACAGTTTGAATTATTGATTTGGTATGAGGCAGCTAACTATGAGTTTTGTTAGAGCCGGCAGAAAAAGAATCATTAAACTTGAATGTAAGACAATTGAGATTATTCAGTCTGAGGAGCAGAAAGAAAAAGGAATGAAGGAAAGTGAGTGGAGCCTGAGAGGTCTGTGAGACACTGTCAGCATACCAATATAAGCATTATAGGAGTCCCAGAAGAAAGAGATAAAGGGCAGAAAGAATATTCAAGGAAATATGGCTGAAAACTTCCCAAATTTACTTAAAAAGATGAATATGCACATCCAAGAAGCCCAGTGAACTCTAAACAGGATAAATCCTGAAAGACTAGGAAACTTTATAATAATCAAACTGTCAAATGCCCAAGACAAAAACAGAGAATCCTGAAAGCTGCAAGAGAGAACCAAGGTGTCATATACAAGGGAGCCTCAAAAGATTAAGTGCCAATTTCTCAACAGAAATCATAAAAGCCAGAAGGCAGTGGGATGACGTAGTCAAAGGACTAAAAGAAATAATTACCAAAGAAGAGTTCTGTCTCTGGCAAAACTGTCCTTCAAAAATGAGGGAGAGATTAAGGCATTCCCAGACAAACAAAAGCTGAGGGAGTTAATCATGACTAGATAGGCCCTACAAGAAATGCTATAGGGAATTCTGCAGGTCAAAAAGAAGGAACACCAGTCAACGGCTAAAGCCATAATAAGAAATAAAAATCTTTGGTAAAAGTAATGACATGGGTATGGTAGTTTGAGGCTGTTATGTACCCCAGAAAAGTCATGTTCTTTTTAATTTTTTTAACGTTTTTATTGTATAGTGTAACATATGTACAAAGCAAAGAAAGAAAAAAGCAATAGTTTTCAAAGCACTCTTCAACAAGTGTTAACAGGACAGATCCCAGGGTTTGTCATGGGCTACTGTCCCATCATCTCAGATTTTTCCTTCTAGCTGCTCCAGAATATAGGAGGCTAGAAGGCTTATTATTTCTTTGTCATCACAATTGACTTTTTCCTTCTTTTTTGTGAAAAATAATATATATACATAAATAAATAAATTTCAATGCACAGCACCACAATTAGTTGTAGAACATATTTCAGAGTTTGACACAGCTTACAATTCCACAAGTTTAGGTTTTTACTTCTAGCTGCTCTAGAATACTGGAGACTGAAAGAGATATCAATTTAATGATTCAGTATTCATATTCATTTGTTAACTCTTATCTTCACTGTATAACCCCACCATCACCTTTCATCTTTCCATCCCTCTCTTCAGATGTGTTTGGGCTATGGCCATTCTAAATTTTTCATATTGGAAGGGTCTGTCACTAATGTGGGGTAGGGAGATGGAACTTCTGGACTAGGGACCCATCTGGAGGTTGTAGGTTTCTGGAAAGTTACTCTAGTACATGGAACCCTTGTAGAACCTTGTTGATAGAGAGGTATGGGAACACAGTTTGTATATGTACTCAAGTTAATTTTGTAACAAATCAAATGAGATTGTTATAAGTGTAGGATACTAAATTTAAACCACGATAACAACAATGAACATATTAGAAGAATATGCACAGGAGGAAATAAAGGACACAATATGGCTCACTATAAAAGATCATCTAAATACAAAAGCAGGCTAGAAGGGAAGAATCGAGGGGAAAAAATGCATAAGGCTTACAAAACCCAACTTACAAAATATTGGAAAAAAGTCTTGCATTATCAGTAGTTATTTTAAATGTAAATGGATTAAACTTTCCAGTCAAAAGGTAGAGATTGGTAGAATGGATTTAAAAAGTATGACCAAACTATATACTGTTTACAAGAGATTCACTTTAAATTCAAAAACACAAGTGGGTTGGAAGTGAAAGGATAGGAAAAAATATTCCATGCAAATAGTAACAAAGTGTAAACAGAAGTAGCTATGGTAATATCAGACAAAATAGACTTTAAGTTAAAAATTGTTACAAGAGACAAAGATAGATATTATGTCTTAATAAAAGGATAAATTCATCAAGGAAATATACCAATTGTAAACATATATGCACTTAACAGCAGAGCCCAAAAGATATGAAGCAAATATTGACAGATTTGAAAAGAGAAATATATGTTCTACATTAAGTATAGGAAACTTCAATACACCACTGTGCTTATTTGAAATGATGTATGTACCCTAGAAAAGCCACGTTTTAATCCTAATCCCATTTTGTAAAGGCAGCCATTTCTTCTAATCCCTATTCAGTATTGTATGTTTGAAACTGTAATTAGATCATCTCCCTGGAGATGTGATTTAGTCAAGAGTGGTTGTTAAACTGGATTGGGGGAAATGTGTCTCCACCCATTTGGGTGGGCCTTGGATTAATTTCTGAAGTCCTATAAAAGAGGAAACATTTTGGAGAATGAAGGAGATTTGGAGAGAGCAGAGAATGCTGCAGCACCACGAAGCAGAGACCATCAATCAGTGACCTTTGGAAATGAAGAAGGAAAATGCCTCCCAGGGCGCCTCATGAAACAAAAAGCCAGGAGAGAAAGCTAACAAATGATGCTGTGTTTGCCATGTGCCCTTCCAGCTGAGAGAGAAACCCTGACTGTGTTCGCCATGTGCCTTCTCATTAGAGAGATAGACCCTGAATTTCATCAGCCTTCTTTAACCAAGGCATCATTCCATGGATGCCTTAGATTGGACATTTCTGTAAACTTGCTTTAATTGTGACATTTTCTAGGCCTTAGAAGTGTAAACTAGCAACTTATTAAATTCCCCTTTTTAAAAGCCATTCTGTTTCTGGTATATTGCATTCTGGCAGCTAGTAAACTAGAACAGCCACTTTTAATAATGGGAAGAACATTTAGACAGAAGATCAATAAAGAAATGAAACATTTTTACAATATTATAAACAAACTAGGCCTATCAGAAATATGTAGAAAACTTCATCCAACAATAGCAGAATACACGTTCTTCTCAAGTGTGCATGGACCATTCTGTAAGATCATTTTTGGTGAGAAAACAAGTCTCAATAATTTAAAAAAAAATGAAATCATGCAAAGTTTCTTCTTTGACCACAACAGAAGGAAGCTAGAAATCAACAACAGAGGGAGAACTGGAAGATTCACAAGTATGTGAAAATTAAACAATACAATGCAGTCTTAAGTAACTGAAAGGTCAAAGAAGAAATCACATGTGAAATTAGGAAATATCTTGAGGCAAATGATAACAAAAACACAACATATCAAAACTTATGGGATGCAGGAAAGGCAGTGCTTAGAGGGTGATTTATAGCTGCAAATACTTACATTTAAAAAGAATAAAGATCTCAAATCAGTAATCTAACCTCTACCTAAAGGAAATAAATATGAGCAAACTAATACCAAAGAGAGCAGCAGAAATGAAATATTAAGAAATAGAGAGGAGATAAGTGAAAGCAAGAATAGAGAAACAATAGAAAGAAGCAACAAAACTAAAAGCTGGCTCTTTGAAAAGATCAATAAAATTTACAAACCTTTTGCTAGAATGACAAACAACAACAAAAAAAGAGAACACAAATAACAAAATTAGTAATGAAAGGGAAAACATTACTACCAACTTTACAGAAAGAAAAAAGAATCCAACAGGATACTATGAACGATTCTATACAAACAAATTAGACAACCTGGATGAAATGGACAAATTCCTAGTAACACGTAAATTACCTAAACTCACTCAGGAAGAAACAGAAGATCTTAACAGACCAATAACAAAGAAATTAAATCAGTAATCAAAAACATCCCAACAAAGAAAAGTCCAGGACCAGATGGCTTCCTTTGAATTTTACCAAACATTCAAAACATAATTAAGACCAATCCTTTCCTAACTCTTCCAAAAAACTTAAGAGGAAGAAACACTTCCTAACTCATTCTATGAGGCCAACATCACTGCAATACCAAAGCCAGATAAAGATATCACAAGAAAAGAAAATTTTAGAACAATAATTTCCTTCTGAATATATATTCAGAAATCTTCAACAAAATGCTTGTAAAATGAATCCAGCAGAACAGTAAAAAGATTATACACCACAATCAAGTGGGATTTATCCTAGTGATGCAAGGGTATTTAAACATAAGAAAACCAATTAATATAATACACCACATTAATGGAATGAAGGGAAAAAAAATACATGATCATTTCAATAATGCAGAAAAAGAATTTGAAAAGTCCAGCACTCTTTGATAAAAACACTCAGAAAACTCAGTATAGAAGGAAATGTCCTAAATATGATAAGGACATATATGAAAAATCCACAGCTAATATCATACTCAATACACTCAATGAAACTTTCCTCCTAAGATTGGGAAAAAGACAAGGATATCTACTATCACCACTGTTATTCAACATTGTACTGGAAATTCCATCCAGATCAATTAGGCAAGAGAAAGAAATAAAAACTATACAAATGATTAAGGAAGAAATAAAACTTTCCCTATTTTTGTATGATATGATCCTATATAGAAAAAAATTGAAAAATCCATAACAAAGCTACTAAAGCTTATAAACAAATTCAGCCAAGTGGCAGGGTACAAGATCCAAACACAAAAATCAATACTGTTTCTATATATGAGTAATGAGTAATTTGAAGAAGAAATGAAGAAAAAATCCATTTATAAGCAACTAAAAGAATCAAATATCAAGGAATAAATATAACCAAGGATATAAAGAACTTTTACACAGAAAACTATAAAACAATGCTAAAGAAAGATAAAGAAGAATGAAATAACTGTAAGGACAATCTATGTTCATGGATTGGAAAGCTAAATATTGTTACATTTCAATTCTACCCAAAGCAATATACAAATCCAACACAATACCAATCAAAATTCCAACAGCCTTCTTTGAAGAAATGGAAAGCCAATCATCAAATTCAAATAGTAGGGTAAGTAGCTCCAAACAACAAAAACAATCTTGGAAAAGAAGAAGGAAATTGGAGGGTTCACACTTGCCAATTTTAAAACTTACTTCAAAGTTACAGTAATCAAAACAATGTTGTACTGGAACAAGGAAAGATAAACTGAGCAATGAAATGAATTGAGAACTGAGAAATAAACCCTCACATCTATGATCAATTGATATTTAACAAAGGTAGTAAGTCCGCTCAATGGGGAAAGAATAGTCTCTTGAATAAATGGTGATAGAAAAACTGTATAGTCATATGCAAAAGAATGAATGTGGACCCCTGCTGAACACCATGTGCAAAAATTAACTCAAAATGGATAAAAGAATTAGATATAAGAACCAAAATTAAAAACTCTAGAAGATAACACGTGGAAATATCTTTAGAACTTTACATTAGGCAATGGTTTTTCAATATTTGCACCAAAAGCACAAGCAAGTAAAGAAAAAATATATAAATTGGACTTCTTCAAAATTAACAACTTCTGTGCACCACAAACTTTTTCAGTAAAGTAAAAAGACAACCTAGAGAATGGAAGAAGATATTTGGAAACCATATATATACGATAAGCGTTTAATTCTAGAATGTATAAAGAACTCTCAAAACTCAACAAAAAGACTGCCCAATTTAAAAATGGGCTGAAGACTTGAATAGAGACTTCTCCTAAGAAACACAATGGCCAATAAGAATATAAAACATACCCAACCATTTGCCATTAAGGAAATGCAAATTGAAGTCACAAGATAATATTTCATACCCACAAGAATGGCTAGTATAAAAACAAACAGAAAATAAGACATGTGGAGAGGATATGGAGCAATAGAAACACTCTACATTGTTGGTGTGATTGTAAAATGGTGCTGTCATTGTGGAAAACAGTTTGGAGGTTCCTCAGAAAATTAAATATAGGATGCCCACATAACCCTGAAATACCACTTCTAGGTATATACCCTTTGAAGGCAGGTACTTGAGCAACTATTTGCCCATGATCATAGCAACATTGTTCACCAATGCTTCAAAAGGTGGAAGTAATCCAAGTGTCCATCAAGTGATACAGCTTAGGCATTGAGCTTTTGGTGGCAGACGATGGCTGTGAGGTACAGGCACACACGTGGCATTGGTGCTGGTGACAGTAGTAAGCACAGTTGGGTTACATCCCTGGCATCAGTGCAGATGGGCTCAGTGCCTGGCCGTGGGAAGACTGGTTCCCTCATTAGGTCAGTTTTGCAACGTGGTCTGGGCACTGATCCTAGGAGCTTGTCTCAGTCTTCCAAATGGTTCTGAATGTTATCCAATGCCATTAAAAATGCCTTTTCTCTTCCAACTAGCTAGAGTGTATTCTGCTGTTTATAATGAAGAATCTTGACTGCAACATTAGGAAAACTAAATTAAGGAAGAAAGATATTGTATTTAGAATGAATTGTAGGAACAGTTTTTAGCCTAGTCTAACCTTTGATATTCAAGGTTTAGTCCATGGAGACCAGCACCAATAACAATGCCTCAAAGCTTGTTACAAATGTAGAATCTCAGTCCTACCCTAGTACTACTGATTATGAATTTGCATTTTTAACCCTATACACAGGAATTCTGTAGGCACAGACTGAGAAGCACTGGTCTAGAGAGCAATGATTCTCTACTCTGGCTGCCCTTTAAAACCACTTGGGGATCATTTTAAAATATCAATGTCCATTTACATCCTCCCTGAGAGCATCTGATTCAGGCAAGAATCATGAGAAGTTGGCAGGGAACAGGTCATTCACACAGCCCAAAGAATGTGCCCCAAAGATCATTTATTACAAAGAAGGAAACACTATCTTTACAACAGAGAAATACAGCAGATACCACATAAACAAGTGGCAAAAACTAACATCACAAATAATTGGGTAAAGCAACATCATGACCCTCCTGATATGATGCAATGAGAACAATCACATTTGCATACTTTCTGCCAAAAATGACTTACCTAAATTATTAACAAGGGGGGGCAGAAAAATCCAAATTGAGAGATAATATGTGAAACAGCTTTCCTAGACTCTTCAAAAATGCCAATTTTATGAGAGTCCAAAAAGGCTGAGGAACCATTCTAGAGAAAAGACACCTAAAGAGACATGACAATTAGATATATTGTAGGTTCTTTAACTGCATACTGAATTAAGGGGAAAATGGCTACAGAGGATATTTTCAGGCAATTTTTGGAAAATAGAGTTGTATTAATATTAAATGGTGTGTCTGGGTGTGATTTATGTGTTTTTATGTAGAAGAGTAAATACACTTGTTTTTAAGAGACTCATGCTAAAGTATCATGGTATCTACACTTTATTTTAAATGGTGTGCTGGTTTGAAACTATTATGTACCCCAGAAAATCCATGTTTTAATCCTAACAAAATTCTTTGGGGTCAGTTGTTTCTTTTAATCATGATTCAATATGGTAGAGTGGAAACATATTAGATTACTCCACAGAGATGTGGTATTGCCCAATTGTAGGTGTGGCCTTTTGATTAGATAGAGATGTGACTCCATCTATTCAGGGTGGATCTTGATTAGTTTATTGGAGTCCTTTAAAAGAGGAAACATTTTGGAGAGAGCTCAGAGCTACTACAGATGCAGATGCTTGGAGAACAGCTGCTTCAGAGCTGACAGAGATACAAATGTTTGGAGATGCTTGGAGTGCTTATAGAGAGAAGGCTAAGAGCAGACACCTAGACAAGGATGTTTTGAGATAACAGAGCCCAGCGGACATCATCAAATGCCTTCTCATGAGATGCTAAGCAAGCCAGAACCCAGAGTTGAGTCCTGGAGGAGCTAAGTGAAGGTCCACAGGCATGTAGAGAGGAAACCACTGGCATCAGAACCTGGAAGCAATGGAACTAGGAACAAGGACCAGCAGATGCCAGCCATGCACCTTCCCATGTGACAAACATTGGTCTTTCTTGAGTTAAAGTATCTTTCACTGGATGCCTTAGTTTGGACATTTTTATTACCTTAGAACTGTAAACTTGTAACTAATAAATTCCCTTTTTAAAAGTCGTTCCACTTCTGGTATATTGCACTCCAGCAGCATTTAACAAACTAAGGCAATTCCTGTAGAATTAAGTAAATCTACTTTGAAGAAATATTTTATTTTTTTTTGTCCTTACATAACTTTTTCCCTGATGACTCATCTTTTTCTTTTCAGTTTCTGATCTTTATTTAAATTTAATCTTTATTTGAACATTGCTGTTCAAATTGTGGGCAGCACCCTATTAGTGAGCTACAAAATTAATTTAGCATTTTTGTTTAAGAGGAATAGAATACAATGCAAGAGAATACAATAGAAGAGAAAATTATGAGCATTGCATGCAGTTTCATGAAACTTGTTTCAGTTACATATATGTCTATATGAAGTTTGTTTCAGTTACATATGTCTATATATTGATATAAACTTTACTATGGGTTTCTGCAATAACTAGTAAGTTATTGGATCTTACTATCCTAAGATCAGACTTCATAGGTAAGGGTACAGTTCCCATGAGACCACTCTCACTTCAAATAGCAGCCACTACTTAGATGGTCCTCAGGGCCATCCTCACTACAGACCAACTGACTACAAATTCAGGGTTTTCCATCACCTTCTCAGGTTCATTAATTCCCTAGAACAACCCACAGAACTTAGGAAAGTTCTAAACTTACCAGTAGTTCTATTATAGTGAAAAGGATATAAATAAGAAGAGATGCATAGGGCAAGGTATGGAAAGACTGCAAGTGCTTCTGCTTCTTCTTCATGCACAGTTTGAACAAGTATTTCTCCTGGCACATTGATGTATATAATCAATCACAGAAACTTGCTTGACTTGCAGATGTCCAGTTTTTGTGTGATTTCATTATCTAGGCATGAATGATTGAATCATCATTGGTTGAACTCAATCTCCAGGCTCCTAACTTCCCCTGGAGGTCAGGTTGATATGATGTGGTTCAAAACTCCACCCTCCAGAGTTGATCTTTCTGATGTGACCAGCCCTCCTTCCCCAAGATTACCAGTGAATCTTGCCCCACCTTGAGTCATAAACTATTAAGTATGGCCAGTTATCCACCAAGAATAATGAAAAACATTCTTATCCTGGGAAATTCCAAGGATATAGACTACCAGAGACAGAAACAGCCAAAGTCTTTATTATTCTACAGTTTCAATCAAAAATATTTTTAAAAACTGACTTAGAAGACAAGGTAGATCAAGGGCCTGCTCCCAATTCCCAATTGGACTCAAGGGTGCCAGGGTCAAGGATTAAGGGAAGCTGGTAATAGAATCTACTCACCAAGACATGACTGAATGCTGGATCTTGTAGTGATTGGCTGACTCAGCATCCATTCTATCCTCCTTTCAGTGCAACTTCTCTGCTGCAGAGATTAGAAATTTAAAACTATGTTTCCCAGACTCCATTGTGACTGGGGTCTCAGGTGGGATTTAGCTTCTGTTCATCAGATGACAGTTGATTAAAGATTGCCACACATTCTTTGCTACTTCTCCCAGTGAGAGGAAGAATCTAGTGCCCTTCCTCTAGAATCTGACCTTGTCTTAGAGACTTGTTTGGCCAATAGAATGCAGCAGAAATAATGTTCTTGAACATCTAAGCACCCCAAAACTGAACATAGTTCATAAGAAGCCTTGCAGCTTCTGCCTGGGCCTCTTGGAATGTTCACTCTGAGGTAAGACAGCTGCCATGTGAGAAATCTGAGTGCCTCAGACATCCATGCTGTGAGAAGCCCAAGCATCCTGAAGGGTGAGACAGCCTGGAGGATGAGACAGCTTGTGAAGAGGCCAAAGAGTACCAAGGCGTTTAATATGGGAACACAGACGCCATCTTGGAAACCACTCAACAGCCCTAACTCCCCCAGTTATTCTAGCATATATCAGAGATTAACCCAGCCAAGCCCTCTTCTGACTCACAAAATCACAATCAAAATTAAATGGCTAGTGGGGGGAGGGTGCAAGGGTAGTTCAGTGATAGAATTCTTGCCTGCCATGCAGGAGACGTGAGTTCTATTCCCAGTCCATGCACTTCCTCTCCCCCTCCCCCAGCAAAAAAATAATTCAACAAGTTGCTGCAATAATGGGATGGTCACATGGAAAAAGAACGAAATGTGACCCCCACCATACAGTATGCAAAAGAAAGAAAGAAAGAAAATGGCTAGTAAAATGGAGCAGCCATTGTGGAAAACAGTTTGGTTGTTCCTGAAAAAGTTAAACATAGAATTGCCAAATGACCTGGCCTGTTCCATTCCTAGGCATACACCCAAAAGAACTGAAAACAGGAACCAAAACAGATACTTGTATAACAATTGTTCACAGCTGCATTATTACAATAGCTGAAAGTTGGAAACAACCCCAGTTTCCATCAACTGATGGATGGGTAAACAAAATATATATACATTAAAAAGGATTATTTTTCAGTTCTAAAAAGGAATTAAGTGTTGAAGTGTTGATAGATGCTACAACATGGATGAACCTTGAAAACATGCTAAGTGAAATAAGTGATTACAAAGGACAAATATTATGTGGCTCCATTTACATAAATTATCTAAGAATAAGTGAATTCATAGAGACAGAAATCAGATTAGAGGTTATCAGGGACTGGGGGGAGTTGCTGTTTAATGAATATAGTTTCTGTTTGGGGTGATGAAATAGTTTTGTTGATGGAAGATAGGGATGGTAGCACAACCTTGTAAATATAATTAATATTACTGAATTGAACACTTAAAATGGTTAAAATGTCAAAGTTTATGTTATATAGATGTTACCATAATAAAATATAAAAATAAAAATAAAATAAAATGGCTATTTTTAGCCACCAGCTTTGTGCCTTTTTACATAATAATAGATAAGCAGAAAAGATACCCTTTTTTGAGTTTTGAATTTGGAACTAAGTTAAGCAGAGAGAGAGAGAGAGAGAGAGAGACAGTGGCATGCAAGGTCCCCAAAGGGTAGAAGCCTGCTTCTTGTTTGGGTTTCAGGTAGTAGATATCTGATTAACACTGTAGTTTCTCTTTAGGCCTCCACCATTAGCAGGTGTATTAGTTAGGTTTCTCTAGAGAAACAGAATCAACAGGAAATATTCACAAATATAAAATTTATAAAAGTGTCTCACGTAACCATGGGAACGTAGAGTCCAAAATCTGTAGGGCAGGCTGTGAAGCTGATGATTCCGATGGAGGGTCTGGACAGACTCCACAGGAGAGGCTCACCTGCCGAAACAGGAAGAGAACCTGCCTCTTCTGAATCCTCCTTAAAAGGCTTCCAGTGATTAGATTAAGCATCACTCATTGCAGAAGACACTCCCCTTGGCTGATTACAAATGGAATCAGCTGTGGACGTAGCCGATGTGATTATGATTTAATTCTATGAAATGTCCTCATAGCAAAAGACAGGCCAGCACTTGCCCAACCAGACAAACAGGTACCACGACCTGGCCAAGTTGGCACATGAACCTGACCATGACAGCAGGTGTGAGAGCACTACAAGTTCTCAGACAGGATACTTGGGAACCAAGGGCCATTGTGCTAGGAGAATCCAGAGGCTATCACTAAGGGTCACTGGAAAGCCAAGAACTTGGGTACACAGCCATATGTCACACCCTCTGGAGCAGAAATGGAGTAAACTAGAATGATAACAGATAGCTGTCATTGGCTGAGCATCTACTATGTATTTGAGCACTCTCCTAGGAGCAGCTACTATCATTATTATTTACTTGTCGCAGATGAAGAAATCGAGGTACAAAGAAGTTAAATAATTTCAAGGTCACACATCTTGCAAATGACAGATCCTGAATCCAAACCCAGGCCATCTGACTTCAGAACTCATGCTCCTACCAGCTTTTCATGGGGGCATGAATCCCAAGAGCAAAGGCCAAATCGCTGAAAGGAGTTTGAAACCAGAGAGAGTACAGATTAAAGGGCATGTGAGGTGAATGTATGTTCTTGCACAAAAGTACAGACAAGATTCAGTACCACAGAGCAATACTTTATTCAATAGCTGATCTTTGTTCAAGAGCACTCCTAGGGATGCCCTACCCCTTATTCTTTAAGGCATTGTTTATAGTCTCAATTACTGTTCCCACATTGTGGGTGCCAAGAAAGTTCCACCTGGGATCCTAAGATTCCAGTTAACCGAGGCTGAGTTAGCCTTGACATTGCCCAGAACCCCAAACAGTTTACATCTCGTATCATTGTTCATGTGTAAACCAGGTGGGCGCTGGCCAGGGCAATCACTGGGAAGAAGACTGGGAATTTTAAGATATCCTCTGTAGTAGGTTGAATTATTCATCCCAAGGAAAGATATGTTCTTAATCTTAATTTGTGCTCCTGTGGGTATGAACTCTTGTAAATAAGACCTTTTTAAAGATGTTTATTTAGTTAAGGTATAGCTTAATTTAGTTAGGGTGCTTTAGGGTGTCAATACATATTACTGGAGGCTTTATAAAGAGATGTTAGTAAAAGCCACAGGAGCCAGAATGTGGAAGCTAGTAGAGACCAGAAAAGCAGAAACAAGGAAAGAGATTTCCATGTGTTAGGAGGCAGAAATACAAGCCCAAGAATCCAAGGATAGACTTCAGCCATCTCCAGAATGTTAAAGATTTAGGGAAGAAAAGCAGGACCTGTTGAGAGAACTTGACTTCTAGCCTCCAAAACCATGAGCCAATAAATTCCTGTTGCTTAAGCCAAACAGTATGAAGTACTTGTCATAGCAGCCTGGCAAACTAAGACAGCCCTTCAGACCTTTGCCTCTGGTATTATTCCCATGATTATGTTATGTAATATGAAAAAAATGGAGATTATCCAGATGGGCTTAAAATGAACACAGAGACTTTTTAAAAGCTGAGAGTTTTCTCTGGTTGGTGGCAGAAGAGAAAGTCAGAGAGATTCTGGGAGAGAATAATTTGGCATGCCACTGCTGGCTTTAAGATGGAGGAGGCCACACGTGAAGAACACAGACAGCCTCTAGAAGCTGAGACAGGTCCCCAGCTGACAGCAAGCAGTGAAAGAGGGACCTCAGTCCTTTAACTGCAGGGAACTGAATTCTGCCATTACATCCTCTTGGAAGTGGATTCTTTCTAGAGTCTTCAAATAAGAGCCAGCTGACATCTTGATGTATGCCTTGGGATAACTTGAATGGAGAACCCAGTGGAGTCCACCCAAACTTCTAACCTATTGAACTGTGAGCTAATAAATGGGCGCTTGTTGTGTGTGTTGTTTTTTGGGGGTGGGGGGGTGGGTTGTTTTAAGCTGCTACATTTTTGGGGGGTGTATAGGCTGAAAATTGAACCCAGGTCTCCCACATGGCAGGGGAGCATTCTACCACCGAACCACCAATACACTCCTAAGCTGCTACCTTTGTGGTAATTTGCTATGAAAAAATAGAAAACAAATACAATCTTTGGGCCTATGAGTCCACTTCTAAGAATTTGTCCTGAAGATATGTGTACCCTCAATAATACAAAAATATATATGTACAAGGTATTCATTGAAATATTAGTTCTAACTCCAAAGTTCTGGAAACTGCCTAAATGTGCTAGCAGTGGAGATTGTCTCACTATACTGTCACATATACTAATAGAGCTGTAAAATGAATATGAACTATGGCAATAAACTGCTATGGGATGATTTTCAGCAGGTATTAGGCAAAGAAAGCAAAATGCAGAAAAGCATATAGACTATCTTTTGTGTGAGAAAGAAGGGAAATTAAGAAAATACACATCTCTTTGCTTAACATTGCAAAATGAAACTCAAGGAGAATAAATCAGAAAACAATACAATTGGTTACCTATAAAGGGTAGAGGGAAATGGGTGGAATGGTTATATGGGGAAGTGGCATTTATCTGAGCAACTGTTTTTGTTTTTTTTTTAAATAATGTGTTCCCTTTTTTCTTCTATTAGAGAAGTGGGTTTACAGAACAATCATGCACAAAATACAGGATTCCCATATACCACCCCATCAACAAAGATTTGCATTGGTATGGAACATTTGTTACAATTGATGGTTGCATATCTTTAATAATTGTACTATTGGTTAAAGTCCATAGTTAACTTAGGGTTCACTTTGTGTGATGCATTTCCATGGATTTTTTTCTTTCAATTTTTATTCTGTTATCATATATACAATCCAGTATTTCCCATCTTAATTACACTCAGGTATTTATTTCAGTGTGGTTAATTAAGTTCACAATTTTGTGTTATTATCACCACCATCTATTACCAAAACATCTCCATCATTCCAAATAGGAACCCTATACATTTTAAGCCTCAATTTCCCATTCTCTGTGTCCACACTGTCCCCTGGGAATCTATATTCTAGATTTTGACTCTATGAGTTTGCTTATTCTAATTGTTTCAAAAGTGAGATCATGCAACATTTGTCCTTTTGTGTCTGCCTTATTCCACTCAACATAATGTCTTCAAGGTTCATCCATGTTGACACCTATATCAGGACTTCATTCCTTTTCATGGGTGAATAATGTTCCATTGTATGTCTATACCTCATTTTATTTATCCATTCATCGTTGATTGATGCCAAGTGGGTTGGTTCCATCTTTTCACAATTGTGAATAATGCTGTTATAAACATTGGTGTGCAAATGGCTGTTTGAGTCCCTGCTTTCAAATCATTGGGGTATCTAACTAGCAGTGGGATTGGTGGGTAATATGGCATATACTTGCTTGCTGAGGAACCACCAACTTGCCTTCCACAGCAGCTGTACCATTATCAATGCCACCAGCAATTAATGAGTATTCCTGTTTCTACCTATCTTCTCCAGTACTTGTTATTTCTCATCTTAATAGCAGCCATTCTAATGGGTATGAAATAGTATCTCATTGTGGTTTTGATTTGCCTTTCCCTGGTGGCTGATGATGTTGAGCATCTTTTCATGGGCTTTCTGGCTATATGTATATCTTCTTTGGAGAACTGTCTATTCAAGTCTATTGCCCATTTTTTAAATTGGGTTTTTTTGTCTTTCTGTTGTTAAATTAAAGATTTTTTATATATATATTCTGGGTATTAATCCTTTATTGGATATGTGATTCCCAAATATTTTCTCCCATTGTGTAAGTTTTCATTTTACTTCAATGATAAAGTCCTTTGAGGAACAAAAGATTTTAGTTTCGATAAAGTCTCATGTATTTATTTTTTTCTTTTGTTGCTTGTGCTTTGTGCAAGTTCTGGGCTGGGCAGAGGTTGGAGACATGAAGCAGAGACAGAGACACGACACTGGCAGTGGGGAATGGAAGGTCTATTAGCAGAGGGAAAGCATGGAGAGTGGACTTAAGAAATTAACTCCCACCTGCCTTGAATTGGGTAGGAATTTTAAGGGAGCTGGGGGTAGAGTTAGGCAGTTTTTCAAAGGTGGGTCCTTAGGAGTTTGGCGGCTTTCCATTGGTGAAAACACTACTGTAGTTTTGCAGCCTTTTAACTGCCAGAGGGTGAATAACAAGCAAGGGAGTTTATCACAAAAATGCAACTGTGAAGTTTGAGTAAGGGGGCTTTATCACAAGGTGGCAGCTGCTGGAGGGTGAGAAACGTTAGTTTGGAGAGTTCCCAGAGCAGTGCCAAAACATCCATCCTTGCTTTTTCCTCTGGCTCAGCTCTCACATATTCCAGGTTTATATATATATATATATATATATATATATATATGTATAAAAGAAAAATTAGATCGGTGTGATGGTACCTCAGTGGCAGAATTCTCACCTGCCATGCTGGAGACCCAGGTTCATTTCCTGGTGCCATGAGGGAAAAAAAAGAAAAATTAGGGGAGGTTGGGAAGAAGTAGAGGACTGTGTGATGGAACCCGGGCATCAAAGTCAGATCTGTCTGCTTCCTGCTGTTAGGGGGCACTGAATAGAGTGTTTTTATTTTGTTTTGTTTTGTTTTTTACCTCTTTACTGGTGCAGTGGAGATTTCATTCTAATCGATTATATTGTTTATTGGAAGTATTAAGATGCTGATATCTGTAATCTTGGAGAAGGAGAACATGATTAATTTGGGTTTGGGTTATAGATTTAATAGTTTTTTGCAAAAATTGGGTAAAGAGTTTGAAAGCATATGGTCCTAGAGATAGAAAAAGGAGTATTAATAGGAGGGAAGTTAGGAATGGTAGAAAGATGGGCATATTGACATGAGGTAGGTGAAGGAATTGGGAGGGATGTCTTTGCTAGAGTGGAATTCCAGAGGAAAAGGAGGGTAGGCATGGCAGTATGCTGTGCTAACAGAGAGATACGGCCAGCAGTTATAAGCAAGTGAGGAACTTACCTGTTTTTTTAGAAGTTTTTGAGTTAGGTTGAGTGTGGTTTTGAGGTGTTGTGAGGATAAGAGTTGCTGGACCAGTGTGGCAGCATAGCACAAAGGGTAAGGATGAAGTAGGGAGGAAATAAAAAGGAAGAGGGTGACAGAGAGAGCAGCTTTTAAGAAAGTAGGTTTATGATGTATATTGGAAGAATGAAAGTACAGAATGGAATTTTTTCAGGGGTGAGGTCCTTAGCTCACCCTATAACCAGGTTTTCCAGATAAAATGTAGAAAGTCTGTGATTTACTAGACCACAGGGTGTTCTTGATGTTGTCTCGTTTTTATTTCTATAAGCAGACCTGAGTAGGTTTGGTTTAACAAAAAACTACGATTAGCAACATTATGTTGTTGTTTAATATTATGTACCTTAGTTATTGACAGGTTAGAAATGTTTTAATTTTTATAACATTTGTTAAACATTTTTTATGCAACTTAAAACATATCAAATGAATTTTCTTTTTAGCATTTTATTTTTATAAAGTTAAAGAACAAGTTTTTGCAACTGTTTGGAATAAAATTATGTTCTTTCAGGGTTTGATTTTGAGGAAGTAAAATATAAAAGTTGTCAGGTTTGAAAAAATATTTGTTTTTTCTTAATTAAAGCTGAAGAAAAAAAAACTTAGGCTTTTTAAACAGTGATTCATTTTTCTTATACAGCCAAAGACATGATAAAGTTAACATAAAGTATAAGAAGTTATTTTGCTAAAACACAGACTTTCTGCTTTTTATATTGATTACTTAGAAAAGACTTTTGTAACTTTTTACCAATACAGACTAACAGTCAAAAAAAACTTTGTCACTTTAACAGTCAGAAAACTAAATTTTACTCTTGCATCAGTGTATTATTGAATATTAAAGCTTTCAAAAATTTTATAGGTAGACCCATTAAATTTTTTCCCAACTTTGATCATAATTTTCTTTTCCACAAACATTCTGGGACTCAGGTTTTGCTTATTTTTTTCTCATTTGTAACAGCCATTCGTTTTATTTTAGGACAAAACTACTCGGTTTCCTTTTAATAAAAACACATTCTTTATATCCTTCATATTTAAGTTATTAAAATGATTTTGGAAACTGCCTTTAAACAAACATCTTACCACATACAATTACCATTAGAATTAGACTTGTTAGAATAATGTTAAATACCCAAAATGCTTTAGTTAATGCATATTTGAAACATTAATATACAATTATTTAACAAGAATTAATGGCATTTATAGATATTATATCTGTTTTCTAAAAAATTGCACTTTTTCAAAGTTTTATGATTATTACATAATTTTTAAACTTTTAAATTGTATAATATAACATATATAGAAAGCAAAGAAAGAAAAAAGCAATAGTTTTCAAAGCACTCTTCAGCAAGTAGTTACAAGACTGATCCCAGAGTTTGTCACAGGCTACAATACCATCATCTTAGATTTTTCCTTCTAGCTGCTCCAGAATGTAGGAGGGTAGAAAGAATAAATATTTTTTATCATCACAATATTTTTTTCTTTTCTGTGAAAAATAACATTTATACAAAAAAGCAATAAATTGCAAAGCATGGCACAACAATTAGTTGCAGAACAGATTTCAGAGTTTGATATGGGTTACAATTCCACAACTTTAGGTTTTTACTTCTAGCTGCTCTAAGATATTGGAGACTAAAAGAAATTCAATTTAGTGATTCAGTAATCATATTCATTTGTTAAACCCTACCTTCGCTGTATAACTCCCCACCATCACCTTTGATCTTTCTATCCCACTCTTTAGGGTTATTTGGGCTATGGCCATTCTAACTTTTTCATATTGGAAGGGTCTGTCACGAATAAGGAATAGGGAGATGGAACTAGCTGATGTTCTGAAGAGGCTGGGCTCTCTAGGTTTCAGAACTTATCTGGTCCAGGGACCCATCTGGAGGTTATAGGTTTCTGGAAAGTTACCCTAGTGCATGGAACTTTTGTAGAATCTTACATATTGCTCTAGGTGTTCTTTAGGATTGACTGGAATGGTTTTGCTTGGGGTCTGGCAAGTTATGATAGGTAGCAATGTCTAATTGAAGCTTGCATAAGAGTGACATCCAGAGTAGCCTCTTCACTCTATTTGAACTCTGTCGGCCACTGATACTTTATTAATTACACTTCTTTTCCCCCTTCTGGTCAGGATGGAATTGTTGATCCCACGGTGCCAGGGCTGGACTCATCCCTGGGAGTCATCTCTCACGCCCCCAGGAAGACTTTCACCCCTGGATGTCATGTCACACATAGTGGGGGAGGACAATTATTTCACTTGCAGAGTTAGGCTTAGAAAGAGTGAGGTATCAGCTGATCCAGAAACTTGAATATAAGACACCTCATTTGATTTGTGACTTCTCTCACAAAACTAATCTAATTACAAGATGCTATTGAAATGTGGAGACCCATTTTTAGGCTTTTAAATACTATTTTGTAATAATAGTATTTATTACAAAATTGCCAATTGCCAATGTCCTTCCTATGTGACTGTCCTCCAGTACTTCATCCCAGGGAAGTGGCTGGGCTCCCAAGTATATTTTCTGGTGCTTAAACATAAAGTGCACCACTTTTTGGGTGAAGAGCCAATTCTCCAAGAAGGAATGTGCATAAGCAACCTTTAATTATATAGTTACAAGGTCACTGCAGGGACATTGAAGATTCTTTCCTTTTTAAGCCTTCAATCAGCCTTAGAATCTGAAATGTCCACCATATAATTTGTTAACATTTTGAGGATCATATTGTCAAAATATATTGTCAAATATATTTTACATATTTTTTGTTACATGTAATAATTAGAAGACAATAATATAATTAAAATCATAATAATTAAGATAGGGTGAATTATAGCATTCCAATATTTTTGTGCAGCTACAGAGTGGAATAAGAAATTATACCAATGAGATTAGCATCAGTAACTATAACATGAGAAGCTTCTAACAAATTTTTAATAATATTTACAAGGGATTTTAAGGAAACATAAACATTACGTAAAGGTAAGGATTTGGTATTTAAAGCATCTCTAAATGCTGTAGACATCCAGAGACGGGGTCAGTTAATCCCCTCATGGCCAATTCAGTTACATTATTACTTACAACACATATGTATTGTCCATAGACAACTGAAAAGTTAGCTTATGGAAATAGAGTAAGAGTATAAATATTAGAAGAATGTTGTAACATACATGGTTCCCTTAGCACAATTTACACTGGTTTGTTTTTATGCATTCTGACAAGGTATAAGTAACATTATATTCATAGCTTAGTTATATTAGCATCAATTTATTTTCCAATTTGCTAAAACAGATTTATTTAACAATTTCATGAACTTGTGTGTTAAAATTTAATTTATTTTAATGGAGATTTATATGGGCGGTGAGAAGTGGAAGGGGGGTCTGGGGGAGAAGAAGTATTGGAGATTTGTTTGTTTTTAACATGGATAACATTTTTATGATAGTGACTATATTTTCCAAAACCAAGAAAATTTAGTAAGACTAGCAGTATTTTATGTTTTTACAGATCTCGTTAAGGTCTGGCTTAATAGAAGACAGCTAGAGTTTTATTTCTTCTGCATTCAATACTGCAAAGTAAAAAAAGAAAATCAGGCCTTGTACTGCTATGTGGGTAGAAAAGGGAGTTTTTGGTTTTTTTTTTTTTTTTTTTTTTTTGGCATGGGCAGGCTCTGACCATTGAACCTGGGTCTCCAGCATGTCAGGTGAAAATTCTGCCACTGAGCCACATTGCCTGGCCTGGGGGAAACGTATTTTAATAGCCTTTTCAGATAACTGTGGCCATTCTTCTTTGACACTACATCAAAACTCAGCAAGTGGTGGTTGCTGAAAGGTTGGCTGCAATGAAATGTGAAAGCTTATCAACTAACCTCTCCTCCATCCACTAAAACCCACTGGGCTACTCTGTTCTGTGATGGTATCTTCTACCCATGCATACATGACTTTGAAACATGAGGCATTGGTCACAAGGATAATATTGGTTTTTCAAGTTATATGGATTTTCCAAATATTGACACCTGTCATTACACAGTATGTTTTTTAAAATCACATTTGTTAATACCACCACTGATCTCATCAGAAAAGGCTTTAAAAATCTGGGGAGCTTACATCAGTAGAAACACTTTCTTGAAAATCCTAACACTGACGTGAAAGCCCACATTTTATCACTGTCAACGAACACTAGCAGTTGTGTCTCCTGAAGTGACAGGCTCTCTTGCTCATTTGCAAGAACTATGTGCCAAATGCCCAAGTCTGAACAACCATATTTTGTCAGTCATTCTCTCAGCAAAAAGGGTGTTCCATAAAAAAGGGAAAACTCACAACTGGAACAATGTCACAAGCGCTTTCCTCGAAAAGGCAGCCTGGTACTTCAGAACTGCTTTCTGTGTGCTCCCCACTGTGCACACAGAACAGTAAAGGGAGTGTATTCAGAGACTGAGATTTAGAGTTATGACTTACTGCTTTGCCAAGGGCCTCTCTGAGTGAAACTTGCATTTTTTTTAAAAACTACTAATGAGTGGTGATGAATAAAATGACCATGTGTAGGATTTGGTTCCATCAATAATTTATATTTGCTTTTCACTATCAGTGCAATAGTCAATGCAGTGAAAAGGTCAAACAGTGTGCCTAGTGCTATTGTAAGGAAAAGGATCCACCCTCAAAGACCCTCTGGAGGTCGGGGGAACCTCGGGGATGTGCACACTATGCTTTGAGAAGCAGCTACTCCTCCCTTTAGGACGCTCTTGGATTGGAAGTTTTTAAGGAGATTAGCAGGACTGTGGTTGGCTGAAAATTTGGCAGTTTTGGCATTATGTTTGGGAGGTGCCGACCTGCATGTACTTTAGTTAATGTGTTTTTACCAAGTGGGGGCATGGGGCAGGAAGGTGATATTAGGAAGGGATGGGTAAAGATGTGCTGGTTTACAGGGTAAGTTAGGGGAGGGGCAGTGTGTGGAATGTATTCTATTTACCCCAACAATAGAGATAGAAGAAGGAGAGACAATTTTGGTAATATAGAGGAGGTGGCTCCAGTGTTTAAGAGAAAAGAGATCAGCTTACTTGCTATCACCATTGTTATGGATTTAGCTGCAGTGATAGGAAGTTTGGGGCCTCTGAACCCAAGCCTCATCAATTGTCTGTGGCAAGTCCAAGAAGGTTGGCAACATCAAAACCCTGCTCTGGGTCTGCAGCTGGGATAAGCATCTAGGGAGGTTGCCTTAAGCCTTGATTAGAGACCGAAGGACAATCTGCCTTTCAATGCCCACTCTGTTTGCAAAAGTACAGGGGCCCAGCAGAGGTCACAGGCTCTGGCCTGGTGACCTTTACCACACTTAAAATAAGACCTTGGGGAGGATATGGAGTTGTTAGCCCATCTTCCCTGTGGCTAACCCTTCTGTAGGGCGCTGGTAAGCATTAGGAATTTAGCCTGGTTTCTTTTCTCCCATGCCTGTTCCTTTTTTTCTTTTTCCTGTTTACATTCCTCCTTTCTATTGTTAAATATCCAGAAGCCTGCCTTAATTAGGTCCCTCTGTGGAGTTTGGGGCCATTCTCTAGTTTTTGGACTTTTTTATTTTTATTTTTTTTCATATTAGGGGCTGTATTAGCTAGGGTTCTCTAGAGAAACAGAATCAGCAGGAGATATCTATAAATATAAAATGTATAAAAGTGCCTCACATAACCGTGGGGTTGTAGAGTCCAAGCTCTGTAGGGCAGGCCACAAGCTGGTGGCTCCAATGAAGGTCCTCAGCAGACTCTCAGGAGAGGCTGGTTGAAGCAGGAAGAGTGATTGTCTCTTCTGAGTCCTCCTTAAAAGCCTTCTGGTGATTAGATTAAGCGTCACTCATTACAGAAGACACTCCCCTTTTAGCTGTGGATTCCACTAATGTGGTCATGATTTAAGTCCATGAAATGTCCTCAAAGCAACAGACAGGCCAGTACTTGCCTGACCAGACAACCGGGCACCACCACCTGGCCACATTGACACATGAACTTGACCATGACACGGGTTGACTGAGCTATGACATGAGTATGAAGATATAGACTTCCAGCCTCTGAGTTGGGATCTAGATTAGTATATTTGTGTACTGCTTCTGTAAAGTGACTCATAAAAGCTGCCGGTTTTTCAACGGGACCTTGGGTTATTTCTTATAGCTAACTGGCTGTTCTAGTTTGCTAGTTGCCGGAATGCAACACACCAGAAATGGATTGGCTTTTAATAAAAGGGGATTTATTTCATTAGTTCTTCAGAGGAAAGGCAGCTAACTTTCATCTGAGGTTCTTTCTTTCATGGGAAGGCTCAGGATAATCTCTGCTGGCCTTCTCTCCAGGCCTCTGGGTTCCAACAACTTTCCCTGGGGTGATTCCTTTCTGCATCTCCAAAGGCCTGGACTGAGCTGTGAGTGCTGAGATGAGGTATGCTGAGCTGCTTTGGCTGTGCTACGTTGAGCTCTCTCATTTAAGCACCCGCCAATTAAGTCAAACATCATTCATTGCAGCAGGCACGCCTCCTAGCTGACTGCAGATGTAATCAGCAACAGATGAGGTTCACGTACTATTGGCTCATGTCCACGGTAACAAAAGTAGGTGCCTTCACCTGGCCAAGTTGACAACTGAATCTAACTACCACACTGCCTTAAGGGCAGTCTTTTTTATATCCTCAATTAAGCAAGTAAGAAAGTGGGCCATTTTCACTAGGTCTGGAGACTGAGGTTTATAGTTCCAGTCCAGAGGTATGGGAGGAACTGCTACAGGGCCTGCCAGATCGGCAGGGTTTTGGATGTGGAGGCTATCAGCATATGCTGTGGCTGTAGCTAGGATTTGGCCCTTTTTTCCTAGGGTGGTGGTTGCAGTAAGGATTACATAAGTGTCCTGAGAGGTTAAACCTTAGGTTTAAGTCAGGTATTGGAATTCTTTAATGAGTTTGGTAGGGTTAGCCAAAAAGGAACTGAGATGTTGCTTAATTTGCCCCAGGTTTGAGAGGGAAAAAGGGACATGTACTTTGTTTAGTGGTGAGATTTGGGGGGTAGGCATAGAGGCGTCTGTGAAAGAGAGAGAGGAGGCAGTGGAGCAGAAGTGGCAGCAGAGAGCTAGGAAGAGACTGGTGCAGAGTGAGGGCAGGAAGGTTTTTCATTGAGAAGAATTTGGAAAGTAGTACAGGTTTGGCAGAAAGAAGGTTGCCTTCATAGAGCCCAAAAAGCTTGGACATAGGGCACTCCAGACCATTTGCTATTGCATTTAAGAAAATTGTTGAGGTCTAAAAGGACCTCATAATTGGGTGGGCCATGGTGGCTCAGCAGGCAGAATTCTTACCTGCCATGCCAGAGATGTGGGTTCAATTCCTGATGCCTGCCATGCAAAAACATAAATAAATATAAATTAATTAATTAATTAAAAGGATCTCATAATTAAATGTTCCCTGTTTAGGCCACTTGCTATATTATCTAACTGATATTGTGGCCAGGCTATAGTGGACAGAAAAATTATTTTTTTTTGGTTTAATTGCATTTGCTTTTATTTCTTAGCAGATATCCCAGAGGATGGTCTTTAGGTGGATGTGACTGTCTTGAACCATTTTGAGAAGGAGGGTGAGAGTCAAGCTGAGCCACCATGGACAAGGAGGACTGAGAGTGGTAGACAGGCATCCCCCAATCCCCAACCACGGTCTCTGAAACAGAGAGTGAGGGTGAGCCAGGACTTGGACATCCCCACTTGAGGTCCATCTTGGCAGCTGGGTGCCATGAGAAGACTCTCACCTAGCACTAGGATTTCTGAGAGAGAGCCGCCTTGACCCAGAGGGGTCACTGACCTGGCAGGGTATAGGCTGAATAAGAAAAGGACCAGGTCCTGCAGAGTCCCACAAGAGGATTACCACTCACCTGAGAAATTGGCTGTGACTGGTGTTGTGTGTGAGGTTAATCAATGGCAGGGTTGAGATGTTCTAAGTTCAATGGTGTCATGGCAGCATCTCTGCACCTTGTCCCCAGGATGGGTGGAAGAGGGAGGTGGGCAGACAGTGAGGGCCTCTCTCCCCTTAGCTCACAACTGAGAGTGCCACCAGATAAGAGAGAAATTGCAAGTAGGGCAGAGAAGGAGGTGAACCAGTTCAAGGAGAGAGAGAATGACAAGATAGAGAAGAAAAGAAATATTAGGACAACTGCACAGGTTAGGATATGGCAAATGACATAAATTTGAGAATATCTCTCTGCCAGAACGGCCTGGAGGGTCAGGGGAATAGGAAGGAACCCCCTTCCTGGATTTCAACACCAGAATGAAAGCCCCAGGCTAGGCAGACGTCAGAGATGTGAAGCAGAGACAGAGCCACGACACTGGCAACAGGGAAGGGAAGGTTTATTAGCAGAGGGACAGCATGGAGAGCTGACTCAAGAAATTAACTCCCACCTGCTTTGATTTGGGTAGGCATTTTAAAGAAAGTTCAGGTAGAGTTAGGCAGGTTTTTCATAGGTGGGTCCTTGGGAGTTTGGGGCTTTCCATTGGTGAAAACACTGCTTCAGTTCTGCAAGGTTGTAACTGCTGGAGGGTGGATATTGACCAGAGGAGTTTATCACAAAAATGCAACTGTGAATGTTGAGTAAGGGGGTTTTATCACAAGGAGACAGTTGCTGGGGGGTTAGAAATGTTAGTTTGGAAATTCCCAGAGGAGTGCCAAAAGTCTGTCCTTGCTTGTTCCTCTGGCTCAGCTCTCACACTTCAGGTATAAAGTCTAAGAAATCATTGACTGACACAAGGTCCTGAAGATGCTTCCATACATTTTCTTTGAGGAGTTTTATAGTTTTACCTCTTGTATTAGTCTTTGATCCATTGTGAGTTGATTTTTGCAAATGATGTGAGATAGGGGTGCAACTTTTGTTTGTTTGCTTTTGCAAATAGAGATCCAGTTTCTCCAGCATCATGTGTTGAAGGGACTGGTCTTTCCCAATTCAGTGGTCTTTGCCACATTGTCCAAAAATCAGTTGGGGAATCTACATCTTCCCGGCCAGTGGCAGCAACTGAAGAATAGTGTAAGACAATTTTTCAAGACAAGGCAGTTGAGAAGGAGGTAGTGACCTGAGCGGGGCTAGCCTGACATGCACTTTGCACATTGGGAACATTACTGCATGAATAATGGCTGCTTTGGGAATTGCCCAGAAGAAAAGATTTACAAGCCAAAGATGTCCTGAAGTATAGAGGGCTTTTGTATTTGCAGGGCTAAGTGCTCCAGTCCTCAATTCATTGACCATAAATGCTATGAAAAGGAATCCAGCACTGTTTTGAGTTACATGCAACTCATTCAGGAAATATGTGCAATGCCTGTGTCCAGCTTGTGAAAAGACGGAAGAAGCTGCCAGCAGGATCAAAAGTCACTGGACTCTGCGTGGGACATGACTCCCAGGGGTGTGGACCTTTCTGGCAACGTGGGACAGAGATCCTGGAATGAGCTGAGACTCAGCATCAAGGGACTGAGAAAAACCCTAGAATGAGCTGAGAGTTAACATCAAGGGATTGAGAAAACCTTCTCGACCAAAAGGGGGAAGAGTGAAATGAGACTAAGTGTCAATGGCTGAGAGATTCCAAACAGGGTCTAGAGGTTATCCTGGAGGTTATTCTTATGCATTAAGTAGATATCACCTTGTTGTTCAAGATGTAGTGGAGAGGCTGGAGGGAATTGCCTGAAAATGTAGAGCTGTGTTCCAGTAGCCATGTTTCTTGATGATGATTGAACAATGATATAGCTTTCACAATGTGACTCTGTGAAAGTGAAAACCTTGTGTCTGATGCTCCTTTTATCTATCATATCAACAAAAGAGTAGAACATATGGAATAAAAATAAATAATAGGGGGAACAAACGTTAAAATAAATTTAGTTTGAAATACTAGTGGTAAATGAAAGCGAGGGGTAAGGGGTATGGTATGTATAACTTTTTTTTCTCTATTATCATTTTCTTTTTCTGTTGTCTTTTTATTTCTTTTTTTAAATCGATGCAAATGTTCTAAGAAATGATGAATATGCAACTATGTGATGACATTAAGAATTACTGATTATATATGTAGAATGGAATGATATCTTATTGTTTGTTGTTAATTTTTTTAATTAATAAAAAAATCATAAAAAAAAGTCACTGGAATCATGTGGTAAATGCAAGGGCAGAACCCAATCTAAAGACTATATTGAAACTAAGGAAAATAAGACTGTACCTGGAAACTGGATAAGAAGTGACCAGATCAATCTTGACTTCCGGGAAGATGGTCAAATAGAGTAGCTCGAGACCAGCCCTGTGCCACAGAAAAATTAGAGAAGGGACAAGAGGGCGACTGCGGTGGCGATTCGGGAATGCGGCTGACCTGGGAGAGTATTCTGCAACACACAGGGCAGCCCTGGTTGCAGAGGATGAGGAACTGAGAGGCAGAAAGCTGGAGCCTGGTCTGGAGGTGCAGAGCCCATGGGAGTGCATGGACAGGAGCTGGGGACTAGGAAGTAAACCAGGCCGTGTACCTTGAGGACACTACCCTCACCAGCACAGCCCTGTGACAGGCGACTCACCCCACACCCCATGCACCCGAACCCCATCATACACTCCCATACCCCACACTCCAG
>PVIY010018269.1:0-47893 GCA_004026745.1 Myrmecophaga tridactyla | reverse complement strand
ACAACAGCATTCATTTATTTGTAGCGCTTTTCACTAAGCTTGTTTGGCCACCAAGTTTCTAAAATGCCCGCTGGAACTTTTGAAAGCTGACTCATGTTTCATTTGTTCCACAGATAGTGTTGTAGAGAAAAGAAATATTTTATGGCAGTGAAATAGTTTCAGGAGTTTTAAACATCTACAGACCTTTGTATCCACGGTCCATCATTTTTATTGTAACATTTTGCTCTTTGACTTTTTCCTTCCTCATGGAAGTTATATTTGTTTGCAGTAAAAACCTGTTTGGAATGAAAAGATACTTCATGCATTTGCTATCACAGCTGATTTGCAATGTTTTTCTCCATGTCTAATTTCATTTCAGAAGAAAACAAGAGAATCTTACCCCTTGGATTAGAAGGGTTTCCTTCTGAAAAAGGATGGATATTCCTTTTTTGCTTTCTGGTGTATTAGAGTAGTCGATGGGGAATATCTGGGATCTCTGAACTGAAATCCAGCTCCTTGGTCTCTGATGATGATGGTATGGCCTTTATCTTATGCTCCTGTGATTGACTGATTTTCACTTGTACCCATATTTTCCAGTTTTTCGGCTTTGGAATTTTGTGATCACTAAAGATGGCCCCTAATGTTTATGAACAAGGGGCCTTGGGTCAGCCCAGAATGAACCACCCCAAGTCCAAAGTTGTCTTGAGGACAGGACTGGATCTAACCAAATGACTGGATCTAGACCAATCACTTTGCTTGGTCTATAGAGTAGCTTAGACTTCGACCTCCAAGTGTCTAGACCTCATTGCAATACTGAAAACCATTCCCATTCATATTAAAGCCGCCATTTTGTTTACATATGTGCTATGATTGGCATGTAATCAATTTGCAACCTGCAAAATAATTAGATCACTTCTAATCACATCATTTGGGGGCACTGTGCTCATTATCCCAAACCCTGCCTGTCTTTTGATTCTATAAAATTATCAGGATTCCTGCAGTTTGGGGAGCCAGATTTGGGGCCGCTAGACTATCTGCTCTCCTACTACTCACCTAAAAATAAACTCTTTCTCTCTTTGAAACCCCAGTGTCTCAGGAATTGGTTATTTAGTGCATCGGGCAGAAAATCCACTGCCTTTGTCTGGCAATATTTCAGGGACCGTTTTCACATTTTTCCTTCAAGTGTTGGAACTATGTTAAACCCTTTAAAGGACTCCTATATGAAAGAATATTTCACTAGCAGCCCCCAATTTGGGTCCCCTGGGGTCCCACCGATCCTATAAAATTAGAGATCATGGTCCCAAATTCACATAAACTCTGAAATTAACAAACACCCAGTACTGTTGGAATGTAGGGGGAATTTCCTTTATGAGATATGAAGGTCAGGATTGAGAAAAATATTGAGGGGCTTTCTATTATTCTCCCTAGGAAGGTAGAAAATCTATTCACCTTGGAGAACATGAGAATGCATTTTATCTCCCTTATGTTGTCTCTCTATGGGACTGGTGCCATTTAAAAGGAGTCTTTCTCCATTCTCCTCTTCTCTCTCTTTCCTCCTCCTCTATTTCCTGTCTCCCTTTCTTCTCTCCTCTCTTTATTCTCTTCTCTTCTTCCTCTCTGTCTTCTCTATCTTCTCTTCTCCCTTTTTTCATTCTTCTCTCCCTCTCTCTTCTTCTTTCCTCACCTCTCCTCTCTTCTTTCCTCTCTGCTCTTCCCTTCTCTTTTCTTTCTTCTCTTTCTGCTCTTCTTTTCCTCTGACCCTCCACCTAGGATTGCCTTTTCCATGTTGCAGGCAGTTTCTGTTTCTCCTACTGGTAGAGTGGACATCAGCAGAACTACTCATCATAGTGCCGTTGCTCAACCCTGACCCCCCTTGGGCTGTCCACCAGTGGAGTTGACCTGCTGCTTTGTCCACCGTGGTCCCCTGGGATGGGTGTCCAGGAGTGTGTGGATGCATCTACATGACCAGCCCAGGGGCTGCCCTGGAGAGGTGGGATCCAGAGGTTAACCCTGTCTCAGAAGTTCATCTGTGATTGACCGGATGGTCTTTGATTGAGGTCATCCAGGCGGAAAGGAAAGCGAGGCGCCTCTGACCCACTCTCCAAGGTCTCCTCAGCACTCCTGGGGGAAAGGCTGCTGGAGAGAGTGACAGAGGAAACCGTGGAAACTGTACAATGCAGAGACTACCACCTCCTTCCTTCTGTTTATTCTCCCTCCTCCTGTGGATGGGCTCATGTTCGCATTTTCAGAAAACCAAACAATGACAAGGGAGACTCTATTCGCTTCTGATGAGGCAGACAGACGTCTAAGACCCTTTGAGAGGTGCCAGGGAGGTCTAAAATCCTGAGGGCTGGGGAAACGGGCTTACATTCCTCTTCTGGTGGAAATGACCTTGTTTCTCTTTTCTCAAGGCTTTTGTTTTCGTCTTCGGGGTCAATGATTTCAGTCTTGCAGGATGGAGGAGGGGGCTGCAGCTGTTTACTCTGGCACATATGGAAATCATGTTAGTGCTGTGATGTCTAATGGAGTTTTCCGTGGAAAAAGGATGAGTTGGTTCAAGGATTTTAGTTTTGTTTAGAAGAAGCCTTTTTCCGCTTAACAGGGATGGAAAGGATCTTACGCCTTATAGTTTTTGGGCTTGCGTGTCCCCTTCCCAAGGATGGGTGCTTGAATGAGGGGTGTAATTGCTTTCACTGGTCTCTTTGGTTGTCTCCAGGATTATTCACAGAATTTCATGGCAATTAGGACACCCCACAGTCCTTCTGCCCCACTCTTGCAATTCATTTTGTTCAATTGCCTACCTCGGGAGCTCATTTCTCACTGCTCAGTGAAAGCTTGAAGAAAGAAAACTTAACTCAATACTCCTGCCATCAAAGCGGAAATACCAGCCAAGCCTGTTTGCACAGGCTTTCAGCAGTTTATTCCTTTCAATACAAATTTTGAAGCTTTGTTGTCTGAATTAGAAAGTGGGCTGGGAGGTGTTTCATAGGCTTAAAACAAAACAAGGCAAAATATATTCAGTGTGTGTCCTGAAAGAGTCCTTCTCTTCCTTTTTTTCTTGTTTCTTTCTTTATTTTACTTGTTTTTTTTCCCCCCACCAGACATAGTGGCTTCAAAACTGTAAGACAAAGGCAATTTTTCTGAATAACAGAGAATGATGCAAGATTTCTGGTTTCTTTTTCTTAAATCTCAAGCGGATATAGGGTGCTTGAAGAACATACATTTTAGTTGAAACCTGTGGATTCACGTAGCTTTTTTCTTATTTTATTTTTTCTCAGGAGAGTTAAAAGGAATGGATGCTTTTGGAATTGGGGATTGAAGTTTCTTCAATTGTTTTGTAGAGTCAGAAGCTCGGCAAATAAGGAAAAGGGTAGACATTTGAAGTGATTATCAGGCCTGATTTAACGGAACCAGGTGTCAAACTGAATTTAAGCCTTTTGACATTAGACTCCATAATTAGTCAGCCCAGCATGAATTAAACGCTGAACGCAAGAAAAGGGAAAATGGATAATAAAAAATACTTGCAGACGAGGAGAGAATATGCTAATGGAATGATTGTGGGTAGCTACAGCCTCCACTTTAGGCTTATTTAAATTGTCCATTTTACACAGTGGTAAGCTGTGGAAAACATTCTAAAATTTGTGGAAAAAATAGAATGGTAGACATTTTTTTTTTCAAAATCATTAGAAAAAATAGAAGGATTATAGATAGAATGTGTAACTAGTATCAATTTGAGAAGAGGATCGGGAGGGAAAATAAAGTGAGGTTCACAGCTCATATTTCATGGTGAGGCATCAAAGACCCTGCTCAGTATTGATTGAGAAATAAAAGTATATTGCTTGGAATTTTAGAAATGATCATGCAAAAGAACTAAAATCGAAAAGGGCCAAGTGATTGCCCTTTTATTTGACCCTATGGATCAGGGGGACAGAGAGGAACTTTGCACATTGTCACCCTCTGAACACTTTCATTTTTATTGGAACATCTCATCTAACAATGTGCCACCACTGCAATCAGAAACCAAATAAGGGATAAGCCTCTGCATCTAGCCCATTTCGTTTTTTTCACATGGTAGTAGAAACAATAACCTCCACTTCACCTGGTGTCAAGAAAAGGGTTTGCTTTTCTTTTGTTTCTGTTTTGGCTAAGTCTGGATTAAGTGCATACAGTGCCATACCCAACTGGCATGTCGTAAGAAGCCAGAATCCAAATGTGACCTCCTGAGTAAAATAGAATATTCTATTCTACAAATGCAATATTATTTCATGATGATGCTATGGTTATTCACTCTCTTTGGGAACAAGTTCACAATATTTGATTTAACGATCACCAATTCCAGCTCATTGAATTGTTGATGGGACGGCAAGGCTATATAGGAAGGAACTGAAGCTACAGGAAAGAAGATAGCTGATGAACCAACTGCGGGCTATCCGAGGGGGTAGGAGAGCCTGTGATGGAGAGCATGGGTGAAGGAAAGTTCATTAGGTATGTCTGCAAGGGATGAAAGACATGTCTTCTACCATCTTCCATATTAAGATGAGAGAAGAAGGAAACCCAAAGTGGATTGGTATATCTGGGGTTGAGAAGTGGAGTGAATTCCCTGCTGAGGAAGTAGGTAGTAAGGGCATGTGATTGTGGGTGAAAAGGGTGATTGTAGACAATTCCTGCTAGAGTAGAATGGAGGGTTGAATAGTCCTTGGAGGCAGAGGCAGGGTTGACTGGTCAAACAAAAGGATGGTAGGGTAGGCAGGATTCTGGTTGCTGTTGGAATTAGCATTTCCAGCAGTGATGGGCATCTGGGGAGGGAAAGTAATGAGGAAATAAATGAAGACCTCCCAAGTGAGAACAAGCAAAGGCTGTCTATTTGGAGCTGGCTATAACAAAGGAATTGGCCACCGCTAGTTGGGTTTGGTAGAGACTCAAAGACAGGCAGAATAGAAAAGCCTTATAGTGGAAAAAAAAGGGGAAAATTCAGGTATTCCCTGATTAGAAGTTGTTGGCGTGGGAAGCCAGAGGCAGGCTATGCTAGAAGTGGAGCATCTTAAATGATTGGTGAAGGGAGCATTTTTGGCTTTCTCTGGTTGGTCCTAAATTGGAAGTGGGAGCAAAACTTAGGGGATCTATCAGTTATGGAGGAAGTGCTGGATATTTGGGGTGAGTTGTTTCAGGGACTTTGGTGCCACTTCTTGGACTGGCTACTACACAAAGTGGTTCGACTTCCTGGGCTAGTTGCTTCGGGTTGTGGGTCAGCGTTTTAATTTTGTCTGTGGTCTGTCCTTTGTCTGTTTGTACATTCAGCCCCTCAGTAATCTTGGGCAGTTGTGCTCACTTTGAACTGGCAGTTTTCCATGACGTTTTGTGAATCGACAGTGAGATAATGAGTTAAGAGTTGGGGAGCATTCTCAGTGCCTTGGGACGTGGAATTTAAGGGTCATAGGGAAAATGAGGAAGAGATGCTAATAAATAAAGTTTCAGTAAAAGAATGAATGAATTGGAGAGGACATTTTTTCAAGTATGGCTGCTATTTCTCTCCCTTCTCTTGGGGGCTTATCAGCTTCGTCATTTTCTAGAATCAGCATTATCATTTGCCAGCACGACATGCTTAAATGTATGGCATGAGGATGGTTTCAGCAAATTAAATAATCTTAGAAGAACCAACCTCTTGAAAACTGTCTTTAAAAATCATAAATGGCCCAGAGAATCACAGATGTGCTATACTTGAAACTATTATGTACCCCAGAAAAGCCATGTGCTTTTTCCTAACCCAATCTTGTGTGGGCAGACCTACTGTTTGAATATGCTGCATCCATGGAGATGTGACCCACCCAATTGTGGCTGGGGCCTTTTGATTAGGTGGTTTCCATGGAAATTTGTTTCCACCCATTCAAGTCCTAATCCACTTAGTGGAATCCTTTAAGAGGGAACTATTTTGGAGAAAGCTGAACTGACACAGATACAGACGTTTGGAGATGCAGAAAGAAAACTCCCCCAGGAAAGCTTTTTGAAGCCAGAAGCCAAAGGACCAGCAGATGTCAACCACAGTGCCTTCTTAGCTGGAAGGTGTTCCAGATGTCATCAGCCTTTCTTGAGTCAAGGTATCCTTCTCTGGATGCTCAGACATCTATGGCCTTAAAACTATAAACTTGTAACTTAATAAATCCCCTTTATAAAAGCCAACCCATTTCTGGTATATTGCATTCCAACAGCATTAGCAAACTAAAACAACCAGTAAGGTGAATTCTTTATTAATGCTTCTTCAGAAAATCAACTTTACATGTGTAACTACCCAAAACCCAGGCAAGACCCAGTTGGCTGGCGATTTTTCTATCAGTTCATTCAAAGGGCACTTTTGTGCTCAAATATGATGATTATGGAGGACAATTGAAGGCATGCAAAGAACATTTATAAAACTCCACTGTAATAAAATCTTATGTGTTTTGCCTTGCTCTTTGGAATTTGAATCCATAGCTTAAATTGGGAGATCTTACTTTAGAAAATGAATCTATCCTAACTTTGTCATGAAACAAAAAATGCTAAGGACCCATCGAAGACCAAATCAACTACCCATCTATAGTGTTGCACCTGAAAACAAATACTCTTTCCTGGATGATGTGGCTAAGGCAGAGAAATCTGAGAAAGGATTCTGCTGCTGCCCCCAGTATAAATAAAAGGTATTTCCTTTTTCTGGTTTCCTCACTGTGGACCTTGTTTTACATCAGTGAGTTGAGTACCGGTCAGCTGCATGGGAAAACTCCAGAGTCCTCTCAGTTTACTTGGTTTGCTGGGGCATCCTACTGTGTCCCTTGTTATTTTAACCACCCAGAAAAGTAGGCTCTCCATGGATATGACACTTGAGAAAATAACCTACCATTCTATTTAGAGTGTTCAAGCTTCCATTTTGTTTGAATAATAATTTTGTTTAACTTGGAAGTGAAAAACATATGGTTTTACCTAAGGAGCTATTTATAAAGTGCTAAACCTCATCGTTAAACAAGCTCTGTGATACAGATTGCTCAGCAGTAGTTACCCTCATATGGGGATGTTAGGATCAGTGGGAAAGCCTGATGTGTTACTTCTCCAGGGAGAGGCTCAACCATATCTCAGTATCCATTCTCTTTCATACTTAAGAAAGTGACCAATATATCTGCTCATAAGATACTGGGCTTCTGTTTCCTAGAAGAAACTTTTATGCACTAAAGAGAATTGTAAACTCATTTTTGTGCAATCTAGCTTCAAGCTAAACTCAAAGCTTTAGAAAGATCGAATTTTATATGACTAGAAGACCTCAAGTTGTTAATAGTAGGTCTGATATAATTTTTAGTCATCTATCAGTATATATGCTAGGAAGTCCTAGTTTTTTGCCTGCTATCTAAACACATACAAAGTGGCACACCTGCTCTTCCAAGAATCTGACGAATCTCAACCTTGTTTTCCCAATGCCCAATTTTAGTGACGGCATAAAAAATAAAGTGGTAACAAATTACAACCAGTGAGGTGGCTGAAAACAATAGACCCTTATTCTCTTTTGGTTCTGGATGCCAGAAGTTCTGAAATCCAGGAACCAAAGAAAATGCACATGCACACTTAATTACTTTTTTACAATATGCATTTTAATCAAAATTAATGGAAGACAAAGAAAGGAAAGCATACTACTTGAAATATCCGGGAAATCTTTTTTTCTCTGTCCTGGGTGATCTTATTTTGTAAAAAGTCTCAAGAACACAGCAATGTTCAAAGAGTTCTGAGGTAAACCGTTGTGAAAAAATAACTGTTTCTTTTGCATATCAGTTTAAAATGCCTAGCTATCAAATTTGTCTTTGAGATGAAACATAAA
Organism: Myrmecophaga tridactyla; assembly: GCA_004026745.1. Taxonomy (NCBI): domain Eukaryota; kingdom Metazoa; phylum Chordata; class Mammalia; order Pilosa; family Myrmecophagidae; genus Myrmecophaga; species Myrmecophaga tridactyla. Next base: position 40,080 of record PVIY010018269.1, on the reverse strand, counting down.
AACCCTCTTCTAGGAGAAAGACTTAAGCTTCAAGCCCAATGAACTTGCTTCTCTCTCTTTAACAAGCAGAGACAACTGGGTGAGCACAACCTCAGAATCCAAGGCTTCCACCTTTTCAGCAAGGAAAACAGAATTCAAGTGGTATAAACAAAGGGTCCCTCTTTACCTGAAGTGGTAAAAAGAAGCCTGTAGAATGGAGGTAACCAAGTCGAGTTGGTTACCATACTGAGTACCATACTGAGATGAATTGTGTGTCTTCCCCCCAAATTCTGTGTCCACTCAGAACTTCAGAGTAGGATTTTATTTGGAAATAGACTCTTTACAGAGGTAATTAGCTTAGATGACATCATGCAGAATTAGAGTGGTCCTAAATTTAACGTGAATGGTGTCCTTCTTAGAAGACAGAAATTAGTACAAGAGGTGGAGATACTCAAGACATAGAGAAAGAGAAGGCCACGTGAAGGGGCTGGACTTGAAGATGGAGTGATGCAGCCACAAGCCAGGGAAACCTGGAGCCACAATGTGCCGATTTGAATCTGGTGTGGACCCCAGAAAAGCCAAGGTCTTTAATCCTCATTCAAAATTGCTGGGTGGAAGCTTCGATCATTTCCATGGAGATGTGACCCACCCATTCAAGATGGCGTGGCTTACTAGAGCCCTGTAAAAGGGAATCATCTTGAGAAAAGCTTTGGCGCAATGAGAACTCACAGAGTCAACAGAATAAACAGAGCCTGGGGAAGCCATTGAAGATTCCTGGAGAGAAAGCTAGCAGACATCGCCACGTGCCTTTCCAACTGAGAGAGAAACCCTGAACCTCATCAGCCTTCTTGAACCAAGGTATCGTTCCCTGGATGCCTTAATTTGGACATTTAAATAGGCTTGCCTTAGTTTGGACATTCTCATGACCTTAGAACAGTAAACTTGCAACTTAATAAATTCATCCTTTTTAAGAGCCACTCGTTCTTGTATATCACATTCTGTCAGCTTCCAAAATAGAACACACCAGAAGTTGGAAGACAAGGAGGGATCCTTCCCTAAAAATCTTCAGAGGGAGCACAGCCCTTGACTAACAGCTTGACTTCATACTTCAAGTCTCAAGAACTGTGAAAGAAAAAAAATTTTTTTTTTTTTAAAAACTGCTCAATTTACAGTGCTTTGTTATGATGCTCTATGAAATTAAGGTAACTAAGGAGAGACTTCAAAATCTGTCCATTAATTATCAATGATTGTACTTTGGGCAGCCAATAAATAAAAGCACTAAGCTTAGCATTGTCAGTATAATAGAAACCAGGATGGATCTCTTGACCTTCATCAGCTTCCTGTTGGGAAGGAAGGTCAGGCAGGTGAAGAAGTTCTAGAACAAGGTCTAGGGGTGCAGGTAGGGTGATTAGAGGAAGCTCTTCTAGGCACCATGCACCTGGATGAACCCTGGGGGATATGTGCCAAGTGGCAAGGACACGTGGAAGGAGAGAAGGAGGTTCCTGGCAGGGAACTATCCAGGTGATAGACTCATAGACTATGGAAAGCAAAAGACAGATGACTGAGTTTGCTAGTGCTGTTGCAACAAAGTATCCCAAATTGGGGGGCTTCAAACAACAGGAATTCATTCCATCACCATTCTGGAGGTCTGAAGTCTGGAATCAAGATGTCAGCTGGGCTGTTCTCCCTCTCCAGTCTGTAGGTATGCCTCTCTGCTGGATTCTGAAGGTGGCCAGCAATCCTCCCTCCTTACATGAATGTCTTCTCTCTGTCTGTGTTTCCTCTTCTCTTCTTATAAGGACATGAGTCATATTGGATGAAGGACCCAGTCTAGACCAGTGTGACCTCATCTACATTTTCCTAATCCCATCTTCAATGATCCTATTTCCAAATAAATTCATATTCTGAGGTTCTGGGATGAATTCTTTAGCATGTTGGGGGGAGATGTATTTGGGACAGACTGGAGTTTGTCAGGCACGACTGGGAGGTGGGGGAAGGGGTCAGATAACTGGAGACCTACAGAACATAGTAAAGAGGTGTTATCACCTATTAGAAACAATCATCAGCCATTTGAGTGCTTTTGCCAACGGGAATGTTTCTTCTAACCTTTTGTTGAGTTAATGTCTCTTGCATCTGTTCCATTTTCTTATTCTGGCATGACAAGTGTTACATGCTAATTCCCCCAAATTTGTCATCTCGGTCTTTCAACTTTTCCTTTATGCGTCTTATCTCTGCTTTCTTGCTCTGGATTTTAGATGTTTCTTCCATTTAACCTTCTACTTCAGGGACCAGCAAACTCTTTCTTCAAAGGGACACATTATGAATACTTTAGGCTGTGCAGGGTATAGTTTCTGTTGCAATTATTCAACTTTGCATTGTAGCACCAAAGCAGCCTCGGAAACTACATAAGGGAATGGGCATACTTGTGTGCCCATAAACCTTTATTTATAACCCCAGATGCTGGGTCAGATTTCACCTGTGGGGTGCAGTTTGTGGATTCCTGTTCTATTTCAATGAATCTAAGGAAAATCGTAATTTATAATCATATTTGTTTTCTTCCATTGTTTCAGAAAATGGGTGTGTGTGCATGCATGTGGTACTCAAATCTCCTTCAATGCTCCTATTATTACTTTATTGTTTTTTTATGATGTCATCTGTCTCTTCTCAAAGCTTTTTCCCATTAGAAATAATTACCAGTGGTTGCTTTCTGTTCAATCCTTCCAGGTGCTGAGCTCTCTCAGGGGAGGGATGGTCTTTCTTTTTCAGCACTCAGGGTTCTAAGTTTGATGGATGGCACAGCATTCTTTCTTTGCTTGCTGTTGCAGGACAGAAGGAGACTCGCTGATGGCCCACCCCAGGGCTCCTCCTCCTCCTTGGTTCCTCAGAGGCAGGAAACCAGCAGCTGACGCTGGCTTATAGTGATTACTGGAACTAGGTTCATTACTAAGTGTTGCGTCTTTCAGCTCTCACTAGTCTATGGGCGTTGGTTGGGGCAGAAGTAGACACTCAGGCAACCGATGTTTGGTTTCTGTCTTGAAGGAAGGGGGCAGTATGAATCCAGAGTTCTAGTGGATGGAAGACAGCGAAACTAGCATCTTTCCATGGAAGACAGTGAAACTAACATCTTTCCAGCCACCTTTGCATGAAATACTTTAAGCAGGATGTCTTTTGGAAAAGTTGCTTTGGCCGCAGCACAGAGACAAATCACATGGCAGCAAAACAGGACCCAGAGAGGGTAATTAAGAAGTTGTGGCAAGACTTTGGTCTCCGAAAGTGGAGATGCAGGTGGTAGGGACAGATTTGCGACGTAGTGAGCTAAAATGTTTAGTGTTCAGTGACTGTTGTGATGTCCAGATGAAGGAGGGAGAAGAAAGAGAGATTAAAACTCTCTACTTTGAAGATGAAGTGAGGTAGACAAAGGATAGAGAGAAGGATATCTGGGATGATGGTAAGAACTTAGGGCAAGATAAGTAGGGCTTTGGGTGTATTAATCCACTTCCTTAAGCAGTATAGCAGAAGAGATATAGACAGAATATACTAGTGGAGTTTGGGGTTCAACCTTGGCTGGGGTTTAGCTGAGGAGATGGAAGAGAAAAACAAAGAAAATGGTGGCAGTTGTATGGGTTAAAATAAAAAATGAATCTGGACTTAGGTGAGGAGAGAGTATATTTGAGAGGATTGTTGGGAAGGCGGAGAGGGATAACTTCAATAAAAGGTGGGGGATTGTTGCAATAGGAGGAATGCTCTAACCATGAATGCTACATGTGGTTCCAAGTTGGGTAGAAAGAGAGTTTCTCCCTGGAAGGGGGGGGTGGGGCGGGCAGTAAGCAAAGCTAGAAAGAACTGGGGGAGAAGTATGACCGGGGGTAAGGATGGAGGTGGGGTGATGGGCAGTAGATCAGAGAAAATCCTGAAATCTGCAGATTCTCAGCAGGGTCTGTTGGAAGGGGCTGTGTGCTGACTCACAGTGGTTTCTGGGTCAGGGACCTGGGAGATGGAGGAAGAGCTAATGGAAGTTTGCTTAGCTTTTGTTCCTATCAATCAGTGGGGACAAAGCAGTTTGGCTAACAATTTATGGGGCAAATGATTGGAATTTGGAGGGACTGTGTCTGACCCTGCCCTGTATGACCAAGGGGACATTTAGTCTTATGAGGATGGGCAGTTCTTTGCAGTATGCCATTTCCTTGAATACAAAGAAAGGGGGAAGATTTCCTAACTATCACTATTTCCCAGGATCCCAGGGCTCAGGTCAAGATCAACCTTAGAGTAAGCCATTTATTATAAGAGCAGATCTTAATAAAATAGAAGGGAGTTGACATATGGAACCACCAAATAATAGAATCACTGAGGGGATCCACAGTCAACACCCAAACAAAAGGAGGGGCTGGGTAAAAAATGTAAATTTAAAAATAAGAGAGAAGTAGAAAGTCGGAGGGGGTGGGGGATGAATAGAAGGAAAGGGGAATATTGTAGGAGTTGTGCTTTTAAGAGGTGAGAGGACAAGTCTAGTGGGAAGGATTGATTGGTAGAGTTGGAGGAAGGGCAGATGGGTCCTAAGGGATTTCAGGGAGAGGTGGTGACTATGGAAATGGCTTAGTGAATTGGGCTGGCTGTGATGGTCACTGGCAATTAAAATATAACCTTTAAATTGAGAGTCCAGTGTATTCAAAGAGTTATCCACTTAGAAGCGGAAACCTCAAGGATGCTAGTTGGAGTAGGCGTGGAGAGAAATATTTCCTACAAGTGGCTGACCCTTGAGAGGGGTATGCAGATGATAGGAGCAGGAGAAGACAAGTCTCTTAAGGATGAGGGGAAGACTGAAGAACAGGGGCTTTTAAGAAGGTAGTCGATAAGGATCTGGAAGAAGTGGTGAAGGCAGAAGCTGATTGTGATGGTTTGAAAGTGTTGTGTACCCCCAGAAAAGCCATGCTCTTTAATCCTGATTCAATATTGTAGGGTGGAAATTATTTTGATTAGATTATCTTCACAGAGATGTGGCATGCCCAATAGTGGGTGTGGCCTTTTGGTTAGATGGAGATGTGACTCTACTCATTCAAGGTGGGTCTTAATTAGTTTGCTGGAGTCCTTTAAAAGAGGAAACATTTTGGAGAAAGCAGAGCCAATGTAGATGTTTGGAGATTGAGACAGAAATCACCTATGTGCTAAGGAAGAACTCAAAGAGATAGCCAGAACCCAAAGAGAAGAAATCTCTGGCCCCAGCAGATGCTGAGCTAAGTGATGAAACCCAAAGTTGTGTCCTAGAGAAGCTAAGTGAAGGTCCACAGATGCTTAGAGAGGAAACCACTAGCATCAGAAGTTGGAAGCAATGAAACCAGGAACAAGGATGCGCAGACACCAGCCATGTACTTTTCCAGATAACCCTTCCTTGAGCCAAGGTATCTTTCTCTGGATACCTTAGTTAGGTCACATTTATGGCCTCAGATCTGTAAACGTGTAACATTAAATTCCCTTTTTAAAAGCCATTCTATTTCTAGTATGTTGCTTTCTGGCAGCTTAACAAACTAATACAGTGATGTTGAACTTGATTTATAAGATCACCTAAAGGCTTTCGGGAGTACAGGAGAATTCAGTTAAGGGTAACAAAGAAGAAGGACCCTTAAGGGAAGATGGGAAGAGATAAGGGATGTTTGTAAACTATAGAAAAAGACCACAGAGGATTGAGTAGAGGGAGCCCCCTGAAGGGGGTATTAGAGGGTCAAAAATGAAGTAAGTAAGTGGGCAAGGGCTAGGGGAGTAGAATAGAAGAAGGGGTGTGTTAGTTGGCCCGAGGTGTGATCTAGAGAATTGTTCCCATGTGCCTGTGGAATTTGTGCACTGGGGGAGCAGGAGGTCCACCATGGGAGAGCTTAGAGGTCCACCACTAATCTTGATCCAATCTTGTACGAGCAACCATTTCTTTTACTCCCTATTCAATAATGTAAGTTGGGAACTTGATTAAGTTATCTCCATGGAGCTGTGACTCACCCAATTGTGGGTATTAATAATCTTAGATCAGAGGGAGATGCGTCTCCACCCATTCCAGGTGGGGCTTGATTAGTTTACTGGAATTCTTTTAAAAAGGAAGCAGTTTGGAGAAAGTTTCAGAAGAATGACTGAGCCACGGAGAACCACGAGAGCCCAGGCAGCCAGAGACTTTTGGAGATAAAGAAGGAAAACACCCCTGGGAGAGCTACATAAAATAAGAAGCCTGGAGAGAAAGCTAGCAGACGTCATCATGTTCACCATGTGCTTTCCCAGTTGAGAGAGAAAACCTGAACGGCATCAGCCTTCTGGAACCAAGTTATCTTTCCCTGGATGCCTTAGATTGGACATTTCTATAGCCTTGCTTTAATTAGGACATGTCCACAGTTTTAGAACTGTAAACTTGCAACTTATTAAATTCCTGTTTTAAAAAGCCATTCCATTTCTGGCATATCGCATTCTGGCAGCTAGCAAACTAGAACACACCTCTTTGTGATCTTCAGAAATGTGGTCACTATGGGTACAGGGAAGAAATGTGAGCTGTTGGGTGGCTTTTTGAGTGTGTTTATTGTCTACTAATCACTGGAATTGAAGTGGTATCTAATGAAACTTTGTCTTGAGGGATCTCCCTGAAGACTGGAATTCCATGAGCAAGTATGATTTTTAATGCAAACCATCTGTCTAAACGGAAAATGCGCAGACACACTCACATAACTCAAAACGTTAGTGTCCTGCGAAACAGACAGTTTTTCAGTTTTCACCAAGAGGCGGAGCACTAATTAATTTTTAAAATGCTGACCTCCTTTGAATTATTTCAAGCTTTCAGATGAAAAACACGTGTAACAACGTTGCATTTAATTTTTCTGTATGCTTGCTACTCTGGGAGTTTTTGGAAACTTTCTATATGTCCTCAAGCCCTTAATGCCTCATTGTGAAGAGAGTTTCATATTACTTTCCTTTTAATGATAGAACAAAGACCTGTATTGTGAAGTTGGATTTCAAGGCATGGAGTGCATGGGTAGAAGCGGCAGAGTTTGGAGAACTGAAGAGAATTTTTCCCAGTCCATAACTTTTTCTAGGGCTGGCTGATATGTGCCAGTGATATGATTGATTGATTCTGGTAATGATCAGAACCTAGAAAATGGGGAAGAACAATAAATGAATGCGCACAGGTTAGAAAATAATTGAGACTTGACAGTGATGACTTGGGGCTCTCTTCTATTTTAGATTTGAATAGGTGTTTGTGTAATTGATAAGCAATCAAAGATTAAGGACTTATGGATCTTCAAAGTGAATATCCATTCCAAATATAATTAGATTTGAAGAAAGGAGGGTTTGTGTTAAGGAGGGTTTACAGAACTGACTTGTTCTTGCTGATGCCAGTTGAATGTTTTTTTGAGGGAAAAAGAAAGTAGAGCTGTTTCATAATAAGGGGGAGGCTAATGGGATTAAAGCCCCCAGGAAAGGATCCAAACCTTCCCCTGTGGAAGTGGAATGGACTGGACTTCTTTGGGACAATCACATTGCTATAGGAATTAAACCTTCCTCAGAAAGAATTGGATGACAACAAAGTTGTGAACTTCTGTGCATATGTAAGGTATTAATACCATCATTCTGTACATTTCATGAGTTTTCTTGTACCATTTATAGCACCTGTGGGCAGGAAAGCATCAGTAGCCCTGCGGAGAGATGTGGTTGTGATTAGAGAGAATAAAATGTGACATCTTGTCTTCTATACAATAGAGGATGCCTAAACGACTGAAATTCATGAACTCAGATCTGATGAATTGGAAGTTCATCCACTCTGGTCAACTTCAGGAAAATATCCAGGCACAAGTGAATCGAAGGAAACTATGATTGTCCATAGTTTTTAAAGAACAAGGAACTTCAACACATCATGAGGCAATGCTGTCTTTTCCCCCCTCTAAAGAGAAAAAAATGGAAAAGGAGAATTTATGAAATTTATCTACATAAGATCCAAAATACATGAAGCTGTAAAAATCCACTTACATTTTGTCCCTATATGTCTTGAAGTCCTTACTGCTTCATTCCCAGGGACTGGCATCCTTCAACAGTGATTTAAGGAGATAAGTGACTTAAAAAAGGAAAAATTGAGTGAGGTTTGGTAATAGTGCCATTTCAGGAAGTAATATAAAATATTCTTATTCTAGTTGAAATAAATGTTGTCATTACTTAAATGTAAGATTCTCAAGAGAGGTTTAAGCTAGGAAAAGATCTGGGAAAAGCATTTGGAGGATTGAACCCTCACTTTGGTAACTTCTTGAGCAGCTGATTATCAGACTTCAACTCATTTTGCTTCTGTTGATGAAACTCAAAGCCACTGCTCTATGGTTCTGGTAGACTGGAAGAAGAACCTATACTGTCATATATGTGGTAGACCCAATATCCACATGACACTGGAACCAGGGATATTCTAACATATATACGGTAGACCCTACTTTCACCTGGAGGACTGGAAGCAGGGATATACTATCATATATATGGTAGACCCCACTTCCACCTGGAGTACTGGAAGCAGGGATATACTATCATATATACTGTAGACCCCACTTCTACCTGGAGAGCAGGAACAGGGATATACTTTCATATATATGTGCTGCTTCTCACAACGTCCAAATTTAAAGCTAGACAAGATAAAGCATCCACTGTAATCATCTTACCTTCCTGTAGACTTGGCCACCAAAGCCTCTGTTTCCCTCCCGCTTGAATGGACACCCCTACAGTTGCATCTACTTGCAGGGCTCTTGGCCACTCTGTCCAAGGTTCATGTGGAACTCTCCGATGTGCCTGGGTCCTCCTGTGAAAATGCTCCCTCAGCTCCAGTTTTGGAATCTGTGACCACAGTTTTCTGCCTTTGCCTTCCCTTTGACCTTGTTCCATCACTTCTTTGCACAGCTGACCTCTTCCTTTAACTGTCCCTGTGCAAAGACTGTCCAGGATTGTGGCTGAGTTGTTTGCTTACCATGGAGCACTCCATAAGTGTCTTCCCATGCTGGATCCAGAGTTCATTCAAGGGAGTAAATGAAAAACAGAAGTTCACCTTGGGCAATGTCTTAGCATCCCAGGCCTCCTGTAAGAAAGTACAATAACAGATACAGGCTCTCATACAATTCTGGAAGCCAGAAGTTCAAAAGGAAGGTTTTGGCGTGTCTGCGCTCCTTGTGAAACCTGCCGGGGAGACTCCTTCCCTGCCTCTTTTGGTGCCTGGAGTTTGCCAACAACCCTTGGTGGTCCTTGAATTGTGACTTCATCACCGCAATTTCTGCCTCTGTTGGCACATGGCTTTATCTTCTTCCTGTGCCTCTTGCCTTCTTCTTCTATGAAGGGCACCATTCATTGGGTTTTGGACCCATCCTACTTCAGCGTGTCCTTGCCTTAACTGGAGTCCATCTGCAAAGACTGTTTTACCAAATAAAGTCACATGTACATGTACCAGGGGCAGGATGAGGGCATATCTTTTGGGGGGCCACATTCAAGCCAGGTATTTCCCCAATAAGACTGCAGAACTCACGGTGTCAGAGAAGACGTGTCACAGCAGTCACCCTGGGAAGAGGTAATGTACAAATATGACCCCTGAGACTATCTGTCCATGGATAGTATCTATCTTACAGTCAAAGGAACAAGTATCTGCATAAAGGATACATAGGGGGAGCCCCTTCCATTTTAGGCTCACTGAACCCTCAGATAGTTGGACGGAAGCATTCATGAGCACTGAGGGACTGGCATGGGAGCAGAGAAGGTTGTCTGCTGAGTACATCTTGACCATATGACAGACTATTCTTGATGAAAACTTTCCATGGGCTCATCATTGTGTAACCCATTTACAAAGAGTACTGCTACTAAAAGTAGCTGTCTCTGTTTGCCAGAGTTGCTATGACAAATATCACGCAACTTGGCTTGATGGAGAGGAATTTATTGGCTCACCTTTTTAAGGCTAGGAGAAGTTCAAAATGAAGATGTTGGCAGCTCTCACTTTCTCCAAGAGTTCTGCACATTCTGGTCCTGGCTGCTGGTGGTACTTGGGGTTCCTTTGCTTGAATCTCTGCCTCCTGACATGTGCCATCATCCTCTCTTTCTCGTCAGGGTTCCACTGACTTCCCGGTTCTGGTTGTTTCTGGTGGCTTTCTCCTTAAAGGACATCCTGCCATCTGATGAGGACACATCCTCTTCCACGGACCACGCCGTAACTAGAAATATCATCTTCAAGAGGGCCTACTTATCTATTCATGTGGATGTGGATTCATTAAACACCCATCTAAATGGGAGGGCATAATTCAGTTTACCACGGTAGCTAACACTGGTTCATTTTTTAACACATGCCAAGGTCTCTGCTCAGCTCTTATTTTAGGATAAGTTTGAGGTCAGAAATTTCACCACAATTCTCAGAAATGTATAAATTATAAGTAGCTATTATCGTCATCATCTTCATCATTATCTCCACTTTCCAAATGAGAATGCTGAGGCTTAGTGAGGCTGTGCAAATTGGCTGAATCTGGCCAGGGGTTTTGTAGCCAAGCTGGAATTGTGCCCTGAGGGGACGTGCCTTCAATCCTACATCCTTTTACCTCTGCTTGTTGACTCCCCCAATGGGTAGTTGTACAGTGCCAAGCTGGCCAGTCCACAGTGCCCAGTTATTCACTCAAAAATGAATTCAGGAGTTGCTGTTAAGGTATCTTGTAGATATGGCTGACCTGTATGCTCTCTGGCTCGAATTCAATGAGGCGACCCTTGATTGAGTGTTCAGCAGTGGAAGGACTTAAGAGCAAAAACTGAGGTTTCCTAGAAGGAACGAATTTTGCCTGAAGCCTCCAGCATCAAATCCAGGTTGCCAGTAGGCCCTAGAGATATTGGACTTGCTGTCCATTAAAATTACATGCCCCAACTCCTTAAAACAAATCTCTTAATATAGAGCTATACAAATATCCTATTGGTTCTTTTCTCTGGAAAACCTTGATGCACTTTCTCTGCTCAGTGTCACAATGTGTTAGAAGAGTGAGGACCTCTTCACAGTTTGAGCTCCTGCATTTTCTTCTCCAACTACCGCTTCCCTTTTGTTTATGCAAACAAAGAAAGAATGGGGCCTGGACAAGCGATAAAAATATGCAGTTGCCCTGATTTCATGAACATAGGATGAGAAGTAATCCAGAGTCACATTGTTTCACAGTTAATAAAAAAATAAAAAACTTGTTTGGAAGGATTTCTTGACATGAACAAACTTCATTCAATGGGTCCAGAAACAATATCCTTAATTTATATGGATTAGCACTTAGGAAGGCAAAGAAAAGCATCAAATTCTTAGGACAGATTCCTTGTCTTGCTGTGTTGTGACGTTCATGACCTTCCCAGGCAGCCCGTGAAGCAAATGAGAAGATGAAAATAGGGTTTAATCACCCATGAAATCCTGTAGCATGGCAGAAAATAGGAACGAGGGGATGGTATCTGCATAGAGGAGAAATGAGACATATAAAACCCTTTCAGGGAAAAGAATATACATTCACCAGACGGAAAGAAAACAGAAAATGAACATCTTCATTCCAACTTCAGCAGAATTTTCTAATAAAAACACAAGTATGTAAACAAAAAGCAACCCCAGTTTAAGTCTAAATTTAAAGCAATGTGCTAAGCCATATTTATTTAAAATGCAAGGTTGTACGCTATTGGATTTTTAAAATAATTCTTCAATTGGAATTTCTTTCTTTCAATAAAAAGAAATCAATCTATCTGTTAAAAAAAAGTCAACCCTTAGGGAATGCAAAGGGATTAAGGAAAAAGGCTCTGTATAATGAGCTTGTTGCTTATTAAGAAAACAATTAACAAACTTCAACCACTTAGGATTAAATGATACAATTAAGTGATACATTTAGGATGAAGTGATACAAGTGAGAGTATAATAGAATTTAAGGAAACCAAAGAAAAGATTTTTCTGAAACACTGAGAGCCATACAATTTTGACTGAACATACACAACTTAAGGGGGGAAATATTTCTTAAAAATCAAATGTTCCATGATTCTGTAATGAAGAATAAATGGCATTATATGCATGTGTCAAAACTCACAGAAAATACAACACTAACCATGGACCCTAATGTAAGCTATGTACTTCTTTTAATAATAATGTATCAATATTGAGTCATCAATTGGAAGGGATTTACCACAGTAATGGAAACTGTTAATAATAACGAAACTCTATGCATTGGTCGGGAAGGAGTATGTGGGAGCGCTACTCTCTGCTCAATTTTTCAGAATGGATTTCCCTGGTGGCATGACACACAGAAAATTCTCATGGAATAAATCTGAGATTAGGGTTCAGTTCTTCTAAGAACCCCTATACTTCTCGAGAGCGATGAATGCATTGTAAAACCCAATCCTGCACCATCTCTTGATTTGTCTTCATGTAAGGGTGTGCTATATGTGATGGAAACATTGGGGCACGTTTGGCAAAACCCATCAGGTCAGCAGTCCAGTTGAAGAGTACACAGAGTTTGGGAAACATTTGTTCTGATTTAAACTACTTGTCTGTTGGTGTGTATTGAGTTGCTTCTGAGTTTCAGGGCTTCTCAAGCTGTGTCCAGGAACTCTCTGCCTCTGAATTGCAAAAAGCTTGCAAGAAACTTCTGGTAAGATGGCGGAGTTGGAGGCTTGGTTGGGTCCATTCAGCTCCTTGCAATGATGAGAGACACGATGGAAAAATGATGGGGGAAGCAGATCTAGGGTGTAAGTGATCATGGAAGTTCTTCTACCCTGCAAAGGGGGACCCTGGGCATAGTATGGAGAAATTGAAACAGAGAGAATGGGGTGAATGTGTTTGGTCACTATCCTGTTAGGGTCCTGGTACCCCTTGTACCCCCTACGGAGGCCTGAAGACCACAGGGGTGTGAAGTTGAAGTGACCAGCCCTGCAGCTCAAGGTTTTCCCAGGGAAGAGTCTGGGGTTCATTGGATTCATCACCACACAGGGGGTGTCTCCATTGGGGAGTGTGTCATTTATCCCCCAGTCCCAGGGTTGGTGGATTTTGATGCATGTTTGGTGGCCCTGGCTGGAGTTGCAATCTCAGGTCTTGGACGTGGGAGAGAATAAATTTGAAAATTAACCTTATTAGGTCATTAAAATGCCCTGCCAACAACAAAGGGCTATAAAGCAAGTGAAGGTCCAGTCCACATAGGTCAGCTGAATAATGGCATTAGACTGCATGAAGAGACACAGAAATTGGAAGAGCTGTTGGGATTCCTTAGAGAGAAAGGAAGGATATCCTGAAGATACAGGGAAGTGTGAAGAAGAGGCAGTGTGGTTCAACCAGAGGACTAAACTGAATTATCTAGGGGGACTCAGAATTCAGAACAACTAATTACTATCGTTCATCATGAGCAGAAAGGTATCAAGAGGCTATTAGAGAAGTGTAAAGAAGAATTTGGAAGAATAAACAGGAAAATATCGGACATCATAGAGATGAAAGATACTGTAGACCAAATTATGAACATTTAGAGACACCCAATAGTAGATTTCAAGAGACAGAAGAATGAATAAACAAATTAGAGGACAGGATAAATGAACTTGGATGTTCAAAAGAACAAGTGGTAGGAAAGATGGAATAAATGTAACTTTATTTCAGGGAAATGATAGATAATATGAAACATGAAGGCACAGGAATTCCTGGAGTCCCAGAAGGAAAAGAGAGAGTAAAGGGATGGATGGCTAACTGAAGATATAATAGGGGGAAACGTCCCAACCCTTATAAAAGACATAACCATCCAACCAAACAGGCTCAATGAATCCCAAGTAAAATAAATCCACATAGGCTGACTCCAAGACATATACTTAGCAGGATGTCAAATCTTGAAGAGAATAAAAAAATCATGAAAGCAGCAAGAGAAAAAGATTCCTCACATACATGGGAAGACGTATAAGACTGAGTTCAGACTACTGAACTGGCACCATGGAGGCGAGAAGGCGGTGGTATGATATATTTAAGATTCTGAACAAGAAAGACTTCCAGCCAAGAAGTCTTTATCCTGCCAAGTTGTTCTGCATGATTGAGGGACAGATTAAAATCTTCACTGGTTAACAATGGCTGTGAGAATTTGCCAACAAGGGGCCTGCCCTACAAGAAATATTAAAGAGAGCTTTGGTGACTGAAAAAAAGACAGAGGCAGGTTGGCGGAAGGTCAGAACTGAAGAGTATTAGCAAGCGTAGGTTAAAGGAGAAAAAGTGAGAGAGGGAAAAAAATATATAGATCTGACAAATAAAAACTGTGGGCAGCTATGGTAATATTAGGTAAAAATAGATCCCTGAAATCATCAACTTGAAAATGTTTAGTAGCATGCCATTACTATAGCAAAGTTAATATTTTTAATGGCTTTCTAATTGATATTTTGAGACTGCACACAGTTTTCACAGCTAATCCAATGGTATTGAAGCTAGTATTTAATATTTAGGATTTAAGAAACCGGTATCTGTTTTGGTAGATTTTTTTCCTTGCTTGCTTTAATTTTAAATTGATTTATGAAACATCTTGTACAAACAGAGGTTTTACAAGGATTGTTTAGATATCTTCTTTAAACACGTCTATGGAGAAGCTAATTAAGATATCCATTTTTGGTGGCTAAGATTTGCATATGTTAATTTTGAAGACATTTGTGTCTTTGTATTTTACGGAAATAATTAACTTGAAACATTCAGTAACATAGGCTGTTACTATAGCAATGCTGATATTTGCAGTAACATTTTACTTGATATTTTGAGAATGTACATAGTTTTGATAGCTAAGCAAATGGAATTTAAGAGTGTTTAATATTTAGAATTTAAGAAACACTGATTTCTGTATCTGTAGACTTTTTTCTTTGTTTGCCTTAATTTTAAATTTGTTTATGAAATGTACTGTACAAACACGGCTTTACAATGACTATGTGTTATTTGGAATGCCATAAATACAATAAAGAGCAAAATAAAATAAAATAATAGCTTAGCCAAAAAAAAAAAAGCCTGCAAAATTATGTTTCTGATTTCTTCACCAGACCTACTGGATCAAAATGCCTGTGGGGAAAACTGGGAAACTATTTCCAATACATCTCTGCAAATTCTTAGCTGGCTAAAATCTGAGAGCCACTGATTGGATGTAATGCAAATGGGACAAAAAAAAATCGGGGTAAAAAATTTGCCCCAAAGCAAGTCTGCAAATATGCACATAAGCAAAAATGCGACAATTTAGGTTTGACCACAAGAATGCAAGAAATAGGTTGCTTGCATGTTTTTTAAAAGGAGTAACTTTTTTTATGCAAAGCTTTTTCATTAAGCTACCTCACTTATATAGTAGAAAGAACCATTTTTAGTGTAATCCAGAGCAGGAGATGGTATATGTACCGCGATGTAGAAAGCTTTTATGACACGATCAAGTCAAACCCACCTTTACAAAGGGAACTGCTCTGCTAAATATCTCCATCTTACAGAGTTTAAGCGATTTGCTAAACTTTAGAGAGTTACTAAAGTTTAGAGAGCTACTCAACTTTGTATCATTGGGATCAGACAGTATATTGTCTTTTGCATCTGGCTTCTTTCATTCTGCATTTTGTCTGTAGAATCCATCTTATGACTGCACGCCGATTTAGTTTGTTAATTTCCATTACTAGTGGAATATCTCAATATATAAACATACAGAAGCTCCTCTATTCACCGTGTGGTTTTTGGGCAATTGGTTTTTCCACTTGGAGGAGATGGTAGTGAATCATGCCGTCTCAGCTTCTCTGAGGCTGTAGATTTTTGGGCTCTGCATCGACACAATCCCTCGGCATTTTAGACTCACTGACCATCTCTCATGTGCTTGTACAAGACAAACAGCTTCTCCTCCTCCCTGTGTCCTAACCAATTTTGCGCCCTCAGGGAAGTGGAGTGCAGACTCTCCAATACCTGGTCCTGCTTGACCGCTTGCTGCAGCCCCACCACTCTAGCACTATGAAGGCAGAGTCCCCAAGTTCATTGTGACCTGCTCTGTGCTTCTGCGTTGATCCCGCATTCCTGATATGATTCCCTTGGAGGCTATGAAAAAGTAAACTTTTTTCTCATATACCTCTGATGTTCCCTGCCCTTGCCACACCTGATATCTAATGAGCTTTTCAATACAGAGATTTTTGATTCTCTCTCTCTCTGTCTATATATATACGTAAGGTTTATATGTAAACGTGTTTGTATTTATTGTATGAGTCTACATATTTACCACTTGTGTGTTGCTTTATCTTGTACTATGGTAAATACACATATATGTATGCATGTATGTATGTATTTAATGTGGAATTTTGGGTCACCATATGGAAAGCTTAATTCAGAAAAACTATTCTTTTTTGATACTAATTTAAATGGTTTATGCTTTAGAACTAATAAAAACTACTGTCCTAGGATTATTCATCTGTGGGTCACTGTCCCCAGAGACTGTCCGTTTGGATTTTAGTTAGGACAAATATTTATTTTATTATTGGAAGTCCTCTCCTCTGTCTGCGACATTGCTTTTAGAAGGAAGAGGTGCGAGTTTTCAGCCATCATTTTCCCAAGTCATTATTTACCAAAAAATACTCCCAGTGAGTACCATTTTAACCCTCGAGGATGGCTACACTCAAAAGGACAGAAAATAGCGATTGTTAGTGAGAATGTGGAGAAACTGTGCAGTGCTGGTGTGAATGTAAAATGGCGCAACTGCTTTAGAAAAGTCTAGAATTCATCCATGAATAAATATGGATTTGCCATTTCATCCAGCGATCCAATTCCTACCTATCAACCCAAGAGAAGTGAAGACAAAGGTCCACACAAAACCTTATATATGCATGTTCCTAGTGGAATTATTCACCATAGCCAAAAACTGGAAACAACCCAAATGCCCCTCAACCAATGAACGGATAAACCAAATGTGGTATGTACGTAAAACGGAATATGACTCAACCATATAAAGGAATGACGTTCTGATACATGCAATGACACGCAAGAACCTTGAAAAAGCTATGCCTGGAGAAATAAGTAAGTCATGTCAGACCACATCTGGTTTGCATCCATATGCATGAAATGTCCAGAATAAGTAAATCCATAACAGGCAGAAAGTAGATTATTGGGTCCCACAGTCTGAGGGAGATGAGAGGATGGGGGCAGGGTTGGTACTGGCCAAATTTTGTGGGAATTTGGAGGACTATTAAAAATGCTCTAAACCTGACTGAACATTTGTGAGATGGACACACAACTTTGTGAATATTCCAAAAGCCATGGAATGGCGCACTTTAAAAGCTGTTTTAAAAATGCTCCCAAAGCATCATCTCAAAGAACGTGTCTTCTGGAATCTGTTATTTAATCTTACAATAGCTTTTGAAATGGCAAAACTAACATAAGTCTCATACAAAGATCCAGCATGCTGGTTTTGCCATTCCTAAAAGCCACCAATGAGGCATTGCCATGCTTATTTCAGCAAAAAGCTAGAAAATAATATAATGGAAGACACTGCAGGCATCTTCTGTTTAAATTTGGCAAAAATGGGTCCCATGTCTACCCTGGCAATTTCTGCCTATCCTGCAAGGTCCAGATCAAATCCATCTTTGTTGTAGATTGTGTTTCCTGGACTCTGGGACCCCAAGCTGCATACAGATGGGGTACAAATCGCCCATAAAGCAGCCAGGAAGAGAGAAACTCTGGACTGCTTAAGATGCAGGCTTCAGCTGGGGAGCTCTAGAGCTGGGCTTGGCCCCCTTGAAATCCACCTACAAGGAGGTGGGAAGACAGCATTTATACCTACATGTGGGTCTGTCATGGTTACAAGTTTCTCAGTTGAGATGAGGTTGGAGGGCAGCATTGCCAAGTGGCCAGGAGAAGGGAGGGGTGTCCACCCCCCAAGAGAGGTCCTGACAGATAATCTGTCCCACTTTAACCTCCTCATAAATTTTCAACCCCTATTGGAATCACATTCACTCTTCTCTGAACTATGCTCATGTGAGTCCTTGTGCACGTGTTGGTCATGCTGGACGAATGCAAATGCAAACACCACAGTTTGGTTCCTACTGTCCATCCATGCTGTGTCTTCTTAGATTTGGACCTAGCCAGTGTGTTGACACACTTATCCATCCAGAAAATTCCATAGGAGGAAATGCTTCAAGGTAGAACATGGCAAGGCATGAGTGAGACCGTGGAAAGGAAAGAGTTTCACCGTGTCCAAAGAGAGCTCTGGCCATTGTGCTTGACTATGGGAAAGTGGAGGGTAGGGGCTTGGAATGTCTGCCTGGTGGGAGGGTTTTGGTTTGTTGAGGGGTGGAGTGGGATCTGAGGTCACCTTGGATAATTGGAAAATGAGGTTTAGATTGGGGGCATTGGGTCATGTGGTATTTGTTGACCTCTAGAGGCGTGGTGCCTCTGGGACATCAGGAATGGGTAAGTGTCTCTGGTTGGCAGCACTCCTTTGTATTGTCACATACCAAGGTTTGGAAAGAAGCACTGTCCATGAGTCCATCAGAAGATGACAACTGGATACTCGGGACTTGTCTCTTGGACTCTGTGCTATGTGCTTTTCCCCTCACCTGATTTGAATCTGTATCCTTTTGCTGTAAAAAGCATAACCATGAGTGCAATGGCTTTTATGAGTTATCTGAGTCCTTCCAGTGAAGTATGGAAACAGCGAGTGCTTTGGGAACCCGAAAACTTGAGGTTGGTGTCCAAAGGGTTGACTCTCTTTGTGGAATTCTCCCACTAATCTTGCTGTTGTTTGATTTTTGCACAAAGTGATTGACTGGTCTTGTGTACCCCAAAGTGTGCTCTGTGGAAGATGGGAAGGATTCATGACAAAGCTGGTGTCCTGTGTCAACTTGGCCAGGTGGTGGTACCTGCTTGTCTGGTTGGGCAAGTGCTGGCCTGTCTGTTGGTAAGAAGATGTTTCATAGAATTAAATCATGATTACGTCAGCTCCAACCACAGCTGATTGCATTTGTAATCAGCCAAGGGGAGTGTCTTCTGCAATGACGGATGCTTAATCTAATCATTGGAAGGCTTTTAGGGAGGATTCAGAAGAGACAGTCCCTTCTTCCTGCTTCAGCTGGTGAGCCTCTCCTGTGGAGCTCATCCAGACCCTCCATCAGAATCATCAGCTTCTTGGCCTGCCCTACGTGTCTTCTGCAGTGAGTGATACTTAATCTGATCACTGGAAGCCTTTTAAGGAGGATTCAGAAGAGACAGGCTCTTCCTGCTTTGGCTGGTGAGCCTCTCCTGTGGAGTTCGTCCAGACCCTCCAACAGAATTGTCGGCTTCAGAGCCTCTGCAGATTTTGAACTCTGCATTCCCGCGGTCACGTGAAACACTTTTATAAATTTTATATTTGTGAGTGTTCCCTGTTGATTCTGTTCCTCTAGAGAACCCTAACTAATACAACACTTTTATAAATTTTATATCTATGGATATCTCCTGCTGATTCTGTTTCTCTCAAGAACCCTAGCTAATACAGTTGGGTTGGGAGAACATCTGATTAAATAAAGTGAAGCAGATTTAGTTATGCTTAGGAAACTCAAAGGGAAGAATATATTATTCGGCATTGCCCAGATGTAGCTGATAATGGTGGACTTGTAGTTTTCTTCAGGTAGCATCTTATGGCTGCTGGTTTGTGGAAATACTTTGTAAAGCTCTAAATGAAAACACCATTTTTTAACAGGGTTTGGGAAGCTTTTTCTCTGAAAGTCCAGCGAGTAAGCATTTTATGATTTTTCAGGCTATATGGAATATGTCAGGATTACTTATCCCTTCTCATAGGCTCAAAAGCAGTCAACGATGATATATAAATGCATGGGTGTGACTTTGTTCCAATAAAACTTTATTTACAAAGACAAAAATTTTACTTTTGATTTTTTTCCCGACCACTTAAACATGTAAAATCTATCATTTGGAAGCCCCAAAAAGGACCACAGTTTGGTTTGTAACTTGAATCTTGCTTAGATCGGCAATTCCAAGTCCCCCAAATAAGCACTTTTGTTGCTTTGCTGTTCAGTTTGTTATTTCTAGCAGCTCTCTTTTTATAAAGTGAAAAAATAACTCTTTTATAACTTTCCAACAGTGCCGTGGAAAATCCAAAATACAATTTGAAATGAAATAGATATCCTTTAGGTTTTGATTTTGTGAAGGCAAGAGGCCAGAAGTTGTCTTAGAAGTTTAAACATTTGCCTAGAAAGGATCATAGGTCACTGGAAAACAATAGTTGGTTACTGCCTAATCAAAGTAGCAATACAAGATACTTAAAGTAAATATAGGAGGTGATAGGATTTTTTTTAAAAAAGGAAACAAAATCTTAGTTGTTCTTTTTTTTAAGGTTGAGAAGATTTGTTCTTTTAGACAATAAACAGTGAAAAAGTCATGTAAATATCAGTAAAAATATTATTCTGAGATGACACAGAATCTTTGCTTTCTAGGCCAATTACTTAGATGGTTAAGGAACACTTTTAATAAACTTTCACTGAGAGTACACTAATAATCTAGAAAATTTCATCATTTTACAGAGAGAAAGCCAAATTTTAGTTTCGTATGAATATGCTGTTTGATATGAAAGCTTTTAAAAAATCATATAAATAAATCTATCACATCTTAGTCAGCTTTGGCCAAGACAGGTAGAATTTATTTCTATAAACCGTCTACAACTTTCTTGATCTATTTCATTTTTTTCCTACAGTTTCCTGTTTTTCCTCCTGCAACACCCAAATTACTTTAGGACAAAATGACTTTATTTTTTTTAAAAAAAGCACATCCTGCACTCCTTGCAAACTGAAGTTTCCAAAAAAGATCTTGGAAATTGTCTTTAAGACAATATCCTACAAAACACAATAACCCTTGAGATATAATGTGTCAGAATAATAACTCAATTTGGTTAAACGAAAATTTGTATTTTTCATCATTTTAATCATTTAGTACACATAATGCTAGTATACTTGATCAACAAACCTGTATAGATTAAGGAAGAACCTAGCGAAGTAGAATAAATGTATATGCTTATATTGTACTTATCATTGATAACTCAGAAGACATAACTGATTTTATTTAACTAATAATATTAAAGTGATTCTTTTTGCCAAAGGTATACTAGATTATGTGTGCTTGAATTTTTAAAACATTTGGATTTAATTTTATGAATACTCTTTTTACATTGGAAGTTTGGTTTCCTTAATTTCTTGGACTTTAGGAGTATTAATTTATATATATATATATACTCATTTATCTTTAAGCAATTTGAATAGATTTTTAAATGAAGAGTTTTTTATTTGTTAACTTTGGCCATATTACCATTTGGGGTAGCACAATACACATCAGATAAACCGATAAAAACACATAGAGAGCTTATAGATGTAATTTAAAAATGTTCAGCCATGAGTCAGACACAGAAACAGAGAAGAACAAAACTCCCTAATTTATATAAAAGAGCTGCCTTTCTGTTCCTTGCTGCACTTATGTTTTATTAGAATTTTTATTCTTGGCAGATGGAACAAGCAGAGGTTGTTTATTGAAAATGAAGGCTAAAGCTTCCCCATTGTAACTTGGGAAGGAAACGTTTAAGATATTCTACATCCTGACACGGGAGCAGAGGGAAATGGCTTTACTCTGTTTCTCAGGCCTCTTGGGACTCATGTTGACTGAGAGACAAATCTTGACTCTTTCAGGGTCTTTCCAACCAACTTTTGTCATGCAGGATTTAGCCTCTGAGGTTCTGGCCAACATGTACAGAAGCTGATATGTCTTCTTGGAGTAGCCCTGGATACTGCACCCCAAAGCATTCTAAGTTCTTCTAAGACTATTTCCCATTCATGGTCGGGGGGATCTTTTTAATTATACCCCTTAATTCTGTTCAGCTCCATGCTTTAAATTCTGCTCTAGCTGGCAGGCCATTTCCATGGAAGACTTCATCTTTAAAGAAGCCTGGATGAGATCATTTTTCCTCCGGGGGTCGAGAGGAACCGGTTGTGGCAGCTGTTGGGGAAGGGCTGGGTACAGGAAGGCTAGAGGGTTATAGATTTGGTCCCAATGAACCCTTATGAGAAGCTGTTGTTCCCCAGCCACCTTGAACAACCCATCCATCTTCAAGTCCCACTGCCCCACCCCTTTATAAGGCACCTCTCAAGCACCCCATTTTCGTTCCTTTAAAGTTTCTCAAACTGGAACTGTGTCAGGTCTACCAATGAACAGAAAGCCCCAAATTCATTAGTGTGGGGATATATAAGGAGTTTTAGCAGAAGAGGAAAGGGGGATTTAGAGCAGAAGACCCTACTGTGCTTTGGACAGAGGAAATGTCTCTTGGACCCCTGGTGTTTTGGTTCAGCCACTGGCGTATGGAAATACTGCTCTGACTTTAGTGAGATCTCTGGTGAGTGGAAGTTCAGACTGGTGTGTGGGACTGGTAGCATATTGGGTGGAAAAGGGGACTCATTACGTGGGAGCAGGAGAATGGGCAAACCATGTAGCCTCATTCTGAAACCCTATGTCTCCCAGAGAGACAGAAAGCTAGAGAGCTGGAGGGAGAAATGAAAGGAAACCAAACGGGAGGTCTGACGATAGAACCTAAAACCAAACCCAAACCAAGTCCCGAAGAGAAGGCAATTGAATGCGATGCAAATGGCAGAGTTCAGATAGAAAGTGTACTGGACAAAGCGGTGAATTCTCTTGCCCAGTGCACCCAAATGACCACTTCCTGAGACACCGGGGTTTCAAAGAGAGAAGGAGTTTATTGCGAGGAGAGCAGATGGCCAATTTGCAGTAACTCTGATAACTTTATTAGAGAAAAAGATGGGCAGGTTTTCAGATAATGAGTGCCTTGGCCCCAGCTGGTGTAATCAGAGGTGATCTGATTATCGAGCATGCACAGATTGATTACCCGCTTAGTCAAAGAACTTATGTAAGAAAATGGTGGCCTTAATATGATTTTGGGTATTATAATGAGGTACGGGTGACTTGTAGGATAAAGACTAAGCTTCTACACTTGTCAGGTGGGCCCACTTTGGTTAGATCCAGTCTCTTCATCAAGATAATGTTTGACTCGAGGTGGTTCAGTTCTGAGCTGACCCAAGACCTTCATTAATAAACATTAGCAGTTGCCTTACTGATCACAGGACTCTGAAATTGAAAAATAGGACAAAATGGGTACAAGTGAGAGTTTTTATAATAACAAGGGCACAAGACAAATGACATACAATCATTTTCAGAGCTCAAGGCAGCTGTATTTACAGTTCAAAGATTCCAGGTATTTCCCTCTGTCTACTCCCATAAGGAATATCTATCTGACGTTCAGTAATCATAATCATTCCTTAAATCTTAACTTAGTTACAAAGGGATGGCCTGGGGGGTCCACAATAGGACAGAGACACCAAAGAAACTGTCATGGGCATCTCACATGGCCCATCTCCCAGATATACCTATTGGGGTCTCCAGGTTTGTGAAAACCTAGTTTGCAGACCAAAGCATTTTATTTGGAAACCCAAAGTTTTGCAGCAGCAAAGGAAGACTGAATGGAACTAGCTTTAGGGTTGTAGCAATAGAAAACTATTTTTATAGATGTCAAAGGAAGTTAGCTTGACTCTTAGTGATTGCATAAGGGATTCTCCATCCTATAGGGGCAGTTTTAGGGCAGGTGGGCTTTCTTTTCTTATGGTAGTGAACTAGGGGGTTGTTTCTTGATAGCTGAGTCAGTTGCCCTGATGGGGATTTCAAATTTAAAAACATAAAGAGGAGACTCAAGAGGGACTTCAAAGAGAAAGTAGGAAGGTTGAGGGGTTCCCAGGGCTTTCTCTATTTTATTTTATCACTTTTAAGTCACCTGCTGTCACTTCCTATAAGCCTGTTCATTGATTCTCACTCTTGAGCTTTATCAGGGCCCCCAGGATGACTGATTTGACCGTCACCACCCCCCAGAGTTCCCGATTCAATAGGTCTGAGATTGGATCGCATAAGGAGAGGAAAATTTGGACAGTCAGAGGGGAGAAGGCCACTTGAAGTCAAGGTCAGAAAGCCTGGATGAGGCAGCCACGAGCCAAGGAACGAACGACAAAGCTTGCCAGTTATTAGGTCCACCAGATGCCCTCCCTAGGGTCTGCCAAGGGAGCCTGGCCCTGCCCATACCTTGACTTTAGACTTTTGGCCTCCAGAGCTGTGAAGGAATAAATTTCTGTGACTTTAAGCCCCTAGTTTGCCATGCTTTGTTAGGGCAGCCAGGGAGAGTCCAACAGGAATCTAAGGTAGCTCCTATTAGATCCCATTATTTTCAGCTGGTTTTATTTTCATTATACCATGCAAGGGCACCTGAAATCTGCAAATTTAAATAGTCTTTTGTTTTGTTACAATAGATTTCTCACTTTGGAATAATTTGAGAGCTAAGGAAAAGATAGCAGAGAGAGATCCAATGGACCACTTGACCGATTTTCCCTAATGTCAATGTCTTCTATAACAGCGCACATTTGACAATGCTAAGGAAGCAGCATTGGTGCATTATGGTCAACTAAACTGCAGCCAAATTGGATTTTACAAGTTTTCCACTCATGACCTCATTCTGTCCCAGAATCCAATTCAGGATCCCATTTTGTGGTTGGTTTTCTTCCTCCCTCCCTTCTTTCCTTCCTTCCTTCCTTCCTTGATTCCTTCCTTCCTTCCTTCCTTGATTCCTTCCTTTCTTACTTCTCTCCCTCTCTCTCTCTTTCTCTCTTTTTCTCCCTTCCCTTTCTTTCCTTCCTTCCTTCCTTTTTGCTTTCTGTCCCTCTCTTTCTCATTTTCTCCCTCTCTCCTCCTCCCCCCTCCTTTCCTTCCTTCCTTCCTTCCTGTCTAATGGCTTCATAGTGCACATTTAACTTTTAATCCATTTCTTATTTATTTTGGCATTTGAGGTCAGGTAAAACTCTAACTTCAATTTTGTCATTTCTTTTCCAAATATTTAACCATCTATCCTACCACTGTTCTTGAATAGTCTATTCTCTCTCTCTGTTTGATAAGACATCTTGACATTATATTACTTATGAATAAACTCAGGTCTATTGGGAGTGGGATGCATATTCTTTGTTGCCTTCCACCTCCTCCAACTCTAACTTACCTTGTTGTGCTTAAGCAGGGTGACGTCTACAGAAGCTACAGAAAGCTTCAGTTGGACACAGCCAATGGGAAGCAAGAGCAGAAGAGATTGCAAATGAAAGAAAAGCCAGAGGGTTGATTACCACACCTGACTCCTTTCTGGCGAATGCTTCATATTACCCAACTCTGGCCAAGCCGAGTCTTTTCCCCAGCTTTTTCATGTCTAGGTGTGGGAAAGCCTTCTCACTATTCAATGCTGTGGTGATTTGAAGGTGTGTTCTCCAGAAAAACATGTTCTTAAGCTTAATCCATTCCTGTGGGTGGGAACCTATTGTCAGTAGGATTTTTCAATGAGGCCACTTTCTTCAAGGTGTGACCCAACCCCATCAAGATGGGTCTTAATCCTGTTACCAAAAGTCCCTTATAAGAGCATGAAATTCAGACAGAGAGAGACAGAAGGTCACAGAGGGTGCAGCCAGAAGCTGAAATCCACAAAACCTGGAAGAGAAGGGAGAGGCTGGGAGATGCCACCCTGTGCCTTGCCACATGAGAAGCTAAGGACAAGGGGTCACTAGTAGCCAGCCCCCAAATGCCACAGTCTGGGGAGAAAACATTGTCTTAATGACACCTTATGTGGACTTTCTTTTAATCTTGGAACTGAGAGCTAACATATTCCTGTTGTTTTAGCCAATCCATTGCATAGCCAACCCATTGCACAGTCTTTGCTTGAGCAGTAGAGGGAAACTAAACGAGATGGAGAAGTAAGAAATGCTACAACAGAAAGAAGCTTCCTGGTTACCATGACACAACAGGGGGCCTTTCATCTCCCAAATCAACTGGGCGTGACTATCAGCAAAAAAGGTGGAAAACATTTGCATAATATTTAGCATGTTTACACCCACAGAAAACATTTATGGTGGCTAACTGGGTTTGAGCTGTTTCTAAATGCTACTATATATATATTTATATGCATATATAGGCATATAGGAATATATACATGTATGTATATTTACACATATACCTATACGCATACCTATATCTGTATCTATCTATTTATCTATATTTATACATCTACAGCTATAAACTGTAGGCTTGCTAAGCAAAACAGAAATTCATAGTCATATCTAGTTGATTCCTTCAATTGAAGCAACTAAGGTCATTTTTCTTTAAGGAAGAACTTTGCACAACATATCTAGCTATAGATTTTTAAAAATCCCTGTTTGTCATCCAGGGGTGAAGGTCTCCCTGGCGGCATGGGAGGTGATCCCCAGGGATGAGCCTGGCCCTGGCACCATGGGATCAACCATTCCATCCTGACCAAGAGGGGGGAAGAAGTGTAACAAATAAGGTATCAGTGGCTGAGAGAGTTCAAATAGAGTCCAGAGGCTACTCTGGAGGCCACTGTAACACATGCTTCAGTTAGAACTTGCTACCTATCATAGCTTGCCAAACCCCAACCAGGACCATTCCCGCCAATCCTAAAGAACACCTAGGGCAATATATAAGATTCCACAAGGGTTCCATGCACTCAGGTAACTTTCCAGAAACCTACACCCTCCAGATGGGTCCCTGGACCAGATAAGTCCTGAAACCTAGAGGGCCCAGCCTCTCCAGAACATCAGATAGTTTCATCTCCCTACCCCATATTAGTGACAGACCCTTCTAACATGAAAAAGTTAGAACGGCTATAGTCTAAACACCCCTAAAGAGAGGGATAGAAAGATCAAAGGTGATGGTGGAGTTATACAGAGAAGGTAGGATTTAACAAATGAATATGATTGATGAATCATTATACTGATATTTCTTTTAGCCTCCAGTACCTTAGAGCTGCTAGAAGTAAAAGCCTAAAATTGTGGAATTGTAACCCATACCAAACTCTGAAATCTGTTCTACAATTAATGTTGCGATATACTTTGAAATTTATTGCTTTTATGTATATACGTTATTTAGAGAGAAGTAGGAGTATAAAAGAAAAGGTAGGATTTAGCAAATGAGTATGACTGTTGAATCATTATTTTGATATTTGTATTGGTGTCCAGTGTCTTGGAGCAGCGAGAGGAAAAAACGAAAAATCATGGAACTGCAACCCATACCAAAGTTTAAAATCTGTTGTATAAAAACTTGTTAAAATGTACTTGGAAACTTATTGCTTTTTTGTATATATGTTATATTCACAATAAAAAAAAGTTAAAAAAAATATCCCTGTCTGTGCTCTGTTGGTTTTCTTGAGTCTGGGGTGATTTTCTTTCACTAATTCTGACAAATTTTTGGCCATTATTGTTTCAAATATTGTTTCTACTACATTCTCTCTGTCTTCTTGCTTTTTAAGACTGCAGTTAAACCATAAGCAACATAAGTTTCTTCTTATCCTATCTTCCACGTGTTCTGTCCTTTTGTCTCTATTCTGGATAGAGAATAGAGAAGACTCTATTCTGTCTTTTTTTCTGGATATTTTCCAGAGTAATAATATATTATCTAGCTTACTAATTGTATCTCCAGGTTTGGAGCATCTGTTAAGTCTTCATTTCAGTTTTACTGGTTTTGAATTCTAGAATTTTCATTTATTTTCCTTTTTCTATGGCCAGTTATAGTTTCTGATACCCTGCTGAAATTTTCAAACTTGCTGTTTATAACCTTAAATTTTTTAGTAAGCATAATTGTTTAGGTTTATTTTTGTCTTTGAATGGTCCATATATTTCTGCTGTCTTCTCTTCTGCTGCTTCTTTCTCATAGTGTCTTGTCTTTTCATGTGGTTGTTTATTTTGGACCATATGCTAAACAATGCGCTTGAAATGTATTGATAAAAATAATAACCTCTTCCTTGAAGAGGATTAGTGACTGCTGCCTTTTTGCTAGGAACCTTGGCACTGTGGGATGGCTTTGATATGGCTTTACAGTTCCCTCCTGGCCACCCAGAAGTCTCAAAGCCAGATTGCATTGTGTGCAAGGGGTGATTAGTCCTTCTGACCTGCTTTTATTCCTAGAGACAGCTGTCAGTTTTCCAGCCTGAAGCACATACCCCACCCATACAAAGTCCTGGGTTCAGATTTTGGTTTCTAACACTGTGAGACTAGCGAAAGTAAAACTTAAGATCTCAGATACCTGTTTGAGATTAGAAAATGCCCCAAGGCAAAAGAATCTCAAAATCTGGACTCATTTCTCTGGATTTGTGTCCACCGAGGGGTATCTGTCTGAGAGTTCTTCAATATCTTGTTAACATTTTGGTGGCTTGCTAAGATTTTGATGTGCTGGTTTTTGCATTCAGATTTTTTTTTTATCACTGTCAGGGGAATAGTTGGGCAGATATCGCCTAATCTTCATTGTTAGAAGTGAAAGGATTTCTACTTTACTGTTTGATGTATTTTGTGTTACATTCTCAAATTATTCTATAGTTACCAATTTCATTCTCTGAAGAGTTTTGCAGGAGAATTTCTAACTCTTACGTTCCAAGTTGCTTAATGAAAAGCTAGAGCCATTTGGAAAATATTTCTGCTTTTTGTTTTATGTATTCTTGTGCAATATTATTAAGAACAGAGTGGTTCATTTCTATTATATCACCAGTGAGGATTTTATGTTTTACCAATATAAATAACTGTTCCGGTCTACTTAATACCTTTGAACTAGTACCATAGATTCTTCATTATGAATACTTTATTAAATTAAAATTTATCTGGCAAATGTTTGTTCCCTTATTTTTCCCTTTTGGTATGGTCTTTGTTTGAAATAATTTTATGCTTTCCACAAGGTACCAGAACAGTACAGGATTTTTCATATATTCATTATACAGATTCACCCATTGTTTATATTTTGCCCCATTGGCTTTAAAATTTACTCTTTCTGTCCACACATATGTGATCACACAACCACACTGCTACACAAGAGTACACAAAGACAAACCTACGCTGCATACTTCTCCTCCAAAGTATGCAGTGCATTTGTTGTTGTGTTGTCACACAACCACACTGCCACACATGAGTACACAAAGACAAACCTATGCAAAGACAAACCAAAAGTATGCAGTGTATGTTTGTCTTTGTGTACTCATGTGTGACAGTGTGGTTGTGTGACAACACAACAACAAATACACACATACATGCAAATGCACAATCAAGCACACACACACACTTTACACATACCTGAACATGTACATTCACATACACACAACACACACATACATACACACGTAAATTTCCTTCTGAACTGTTTGAGAATAAATTGCAGGCTTCACACTCATTTTTTCCAAAATACTTCGAAGTGTATTTCCTGAGAACAAGGTCATTCTTTTACATCTGACCAGTACAATTTAAAAAACCTAGGGATTTTGACATCAGGGCAAGATTATTATTTAATCCATGATCCCTATTTAAAACATTCCTTTGTGAAAATGTGCTTTGTAGCTGAGTTTTTACTCAACCCAGAGATAATCCAGGATCCAGGATTGCAGTTAGTCACCAGGTTTCCTTCATTTCTGTTATTCTAGACTGGTTCCTCCATTCTTCTTTCTGTTGCTCCACCTTGCCATTTTTGAAGAGTGCAGAACAGTTATTTTGTAAAATTTCCTTGGATTTAGGTTTGCTTGTTGCTGCCTCTTGAGATCCAGTTTATGCACTTTTAGTAGGAATTCCACTGAAATGGTGCTGTGTCCTAAATGGATGATTTAAGTGATCTGTGGTGTCAGTTTGTCCCAATATAGATTGCTTGGATAGTGTGGCATTTCTTTCTGTTTTTCCAACAATGACTTATGATTTTTCTCTTTGTAATTGATAAGCAATTTTTGGGTAGCTATTTTGGACTAGTTAAATGACTTGTGCATCAAACATCCACCCATATTATACCAGTATAGCCATTGATGATTTTTAACTCCATCACACTTCCACATTTTTTGTTTGAGATTCTACTTTAAGGGAGGGCTTTTTCTGCCTTCCCATTTATGTATCTATTTATCCATTTATGCCAGTATGGACTCAATGGATTTCTTTTGGTCAGTATATTAAAATCCATTATTACTTGTATTTATCTTGATGCCGAAGTTGTCTAGATTTGGCCAGAGTCCCACGAAGCTGGCTCTTGAATTCCTTTGGCACATCCCCACGTCTCTTTGAGCGATACTTGGCATTCAGATTATGTAATGCCATGCACACCCATTTAAACTATCCTTTTAGAGATTTTAACAAAGTAACAGGAATGAATCATTAATGTACCTGGAAAAATAGAGACTATTCCCAAAGGCTGACTCAGGTTCTCAAGATTGTGAGATTGTAGGTAATTTGTACTTTCTTCTTTCACGATTTCTGTAATTTTAACATTTGAACAATGACAATATTATTTGAAGAAAATATTAGAGATTATGCCTTAATGTATAATAACTTTGCTGGTCATTAAATGAGATTTGTTATTCAAAAGTTACTTTAGTTGATAATAAGTAAGGACATGAAAATTAGGGAAATAAATCATGGAAAATACAATGAGATATTGTATCAGTGATCAAGGGGTTTCTGTTTGGAAATGTCAGAGAACAATGATGCATGTGAAATGTTATTTCAAGCGAGTTCCCACATTTTGCGAGTTGAGCAAAATAAATCACTTCAAAGAGGAAAACATTTTCTTAATTGCGTTCTGGACAAAGGCAGTTGGTTAGTACAAAGAGGGGCAAAGGTGCGTGGAAAAGAAAGCAGCTAACCTATGGCTATGACATTGAGCTTCCAGTTCAGATATATGGGCAGTGGAGCAGTCATGGGGAAATATGTCCACTTTAGGAGAAATGGGGCCACTTTTGAGAACAATGGGCAAATTCAAGAGACGTACAGAAGACCCAGATGGCTTCACTGTGGAGCAAGGGTTGAGGATACACAATATTGAAAGAAGATGCTACAGGTAAGGTCAACAAAATGGAGAGCACACTTGAGAGAAAATTAATGTACCTAGCAAGGAAATTAGACATAGCCTGAAGTTTTGGTGCACAGTATAGAAGCAGGTAATATAAAAGTATATTAGAGAAGAGGGGTCAGGAAAAAGGAATAAGAGCAAATAAATAGCTGGGGCTTTGAAAACTATGTTATTAATGAGTAGGATTTAGCTGATTATGTCCTATCCAATACCTGGCTTCTTAGGTATCAATTTTGAGAGGCTCCCATATGCAAAGATGTAGAATGGAGAAAACTGAACTTGGAAGCATATTGTGCCTTTCCTTCCCTGACACCAGACAAATCACCGTATCTTTTCAGATCTTGGTTTCCTTATCTACAAAGTAAAAACATTGTCCTGGATCATCTTAAGTGTTCTTTATGAAATTCTGTGAGTCCTATACAAGACAAGAGCTATTTATGTCCCTCTTTTTTTTCAATTCAGAGAAATTCCCTTCTCGGCTTTATCCATCTATGCTTTGGTTCTAATAAAACTTTGGGAATGAGAAGCTACATTTCCATGGGTTATTCAAGGTGAAATCTCACTCAAATTTAAAAGGATGACTCACTTTTGCAAAATGCTGGCTGACTCAGTTGCCATTACATTTAAAATAAGGAGTAAAAAGTAAACTATGTTTTCATACAGGGTATTACCTATTAAATTCAGCTCCTGAATAAAGTGGAAACTAAGTTACATGAAACATCCAGATAGAAACAAGTTTGAATTTAAAAGGAGAAAAGAATAAAAAGTAACCTTAAATGCTAACTGAATCCATCCAAGCAGATCTGCTAATAGAATTAGGAAATCCAGTTTGGGAAATAAGTGGTACCTTCCAGCCACTGACTCAAACACAAGATAATAAATTGTAAATGATCGGGAATGATCAAAATATTAAGGGCTAGGAATTTTAAATGTGTGTTACTTGTGGGTTTTCATTCCCAGAATCTAATTTTTGGCAATAAACAAGTAAATTAAAGTCAGAATTATGGCTTGACCTGAGATTTTACTGATTTGTTTTTTACTGGTTTGACCTGAGATTTTACTGATTCCTATTATTATTGAATAAAAAGAATGGGAAATATTCTAATATCTTCCATATTTTCAGTATTTTTTCTTGACTCTTCTACCTTTATTTATTTTCACCCCAGATACTCTGTAGCCTGACCTCATTATTTCCTTGAAATATAACAATATGAATTATCTTCATTAGTTTTCAGTTATTCCATTCTAAGGCAATTATTTAAGGAAGGTGTGAAAACATAAATATTAACAATTCACATGCCTGGCAAGTATTTTTTTTTGGCTGATTTTATTTTCTTTCCCATTTTTTTTCCCATAGCCAATCCATGCTCATCTCAGGGAACAGTTTTCATGGAGTCAATATCAGCATTTTTTTCTAATCAAGTTCCCATAGAACATCAATAAAAGTATATTTCAAGCCTCCCGGAGAAGATACTCCTTTTAATGGGAAGTGGAAATAGGTTCTTCTCCTTTTTACACTCAATAGCTTAGATTGACTCACCACATGCAAAATGGTAACTCCAGGCTAAATTCTGGACTTTAGCTCACTGATCCTCTTTGGCTTGGTGAATGAATGCAAGAGTTTGAGACAAGGCTGTTGGCCAAGGTTGGACTAGCTAGAAGTACCTGAAAGAGTTTATCTTATGGAGCTAATTATCAGTGAGTCAAATTTACTCATCCACAAACTTTATGTTGCTAGGGTCATGGAATTCATTGGATTCCATGATGTTGCCTCATGCTGATAAATGACATTTACTCATAAGACCTGGAGCAGAGGAAGCAGAACGACTTATTTATTAAAATGGATTTACAAAATTGATTTTGTGAACATTTAGGCATCAGCCTGACCCAACCATTTTCTACAATTATAAAAGTACTTGGGAAGCTAAATTATAATCAGAAAGATGACTTTGTTTTACATACTCACAAAGCTTAAGTGATTTGAATGTGTCTTGAATCCATACTCAAACATATTTAAAAGTCTATCTCCATAAAAGGGGTTTACCTCTTCAGAAGCTTCAACTTGACTTCAGCTGGGGTTTTATTACGGTCCTTTCTAAGCAGAAGCATCTATGTTCTGCCAACCTGTCCTCAGTTACTTTCTCTTCTGTTGTTCCATTTCACCAGACTATTTAGATGGCACACCCTTTCTGTGAATTTTAATATCTGTGTTCCAGTTTTATTTTGTCCTATGAATCACTCAGTTTCCTGACACAGTCATGATTTCTATGTCTATTCTCACATATTATGTTTCGGTTTCCATTTTCCATATCGCAAACCCTCATTTCCAAGTTCTACGTGAACTCTGCCAGCAGTACAGTCTCACAAAATCCAATAACTGGATGAATGCATGGTCCTGTTCTAAGCAATGATAGCCACACATCTGAAGATATGTGGGGTGTTAGTATGTGGAAATAGGCCAAGGCATTTGCCTATTGGGCCATTCATTCACAACTGTATCTCTAAAATTGGAAGAGGGCTTGCTAAGATTAAATATAATAGGGAAAAATACATGGCTGAGATGGTGGCTGGTGATCATATCATTCCAAGGGAAACAGTTGATGATGGAGATGGTGAGCACTGAAGGTCTACTCCCAGAGAAAAGAGTCAATGACCAAGATGGCGGCTATGAAAATCTGCGTCTAGGGAAGACAATCAATGACCCAGGTGCTGAATGTTGATTGTCTTAGTCCAGATATTATTAGAATAGGACATTTAAAGGTGGAATTTGTCCACTTATATGTCTAGTCCAAGAATGCCCTACTAGTTAGCAGACTCAAGGTTTCTCAGCACAAAATTGCATGGTAAAGTTAGGTCAGGCTTGTCTTGCAGTTCCCATAGCTCTCTCATGCATCTATGATTCTCCCCAAAGAGAATCCTCTGTTATCTACCCACCCATTTGAACCTTTCAGTTGCACCTGAGGTATCTGAGCAGTCTTTACTATTACAGAAATATTTCCCTTCCTTACTCAGGTCAAACTGCACATGTTCCATTGTTCCTTTTCTGTAGGCTCTTGATCAATGGCCATGCAGATGTATGAAACACTGGTCTTACTGGCTCTTTTATCAATGTCTGGCATTACAAGTATTATTTAGCTGCTATTGCTGGAATTTTTATCACCATGTCTAGCTGTGGGAGGGAGTTGGTGAGGGGCCAGGTACTCATGTAAGCTGCTATAAATATCCAACCATAAAGATGTCCCCTTACCCCTCTGACAATCCCATCCTCCATTCCTCATGGTCCAGTTTTATTCGCACTATTGAAATGGAACAGCCTGCTTTAAAGATGGGGCTTTAGCACTATTGAGGTGGGGCTGCAACTTGGATGAAGGGACTCAATCTTTTTCCCCTTTAAATTTTTTTTATTGTGGTACCATGTTGATAACATGAAATTTCCCATTTTAATCATTTTTTAAGTATACACTTTAGCGGCATTAGTTGCATTCACAGCATTATGCTATAATTGTTTACCAAATTTTTTTCATCACCCCAAAGAGAATCTCTTGTACTCATTAAACAATAGCATCCATTTTCCCTCCCCACACTCCCTGGTAACATCTACCCTTCTTTCTCATTCTATAAAGTTGCCTGTTCTAGATATTTCATGTAAGTGGAATCCTACAATATTTGTTCTTCTGTGTCTGGTTTATTTCATTTGGCAAAATAATGTCAAGATAGATCCATGTGGTAGCATGCTTCAGAATGTCATTCCTTTTTACAGTTGAATAATATTCCTTGGTATGGATGGGCCACATTTTACTTATCCATTCAACAGTTGACTGATGGCTTGAGTTGTTTCCACCTTCTGGGAATCACGAACAGTGGACGTTGATATACAGGGATTTGTTTGAGTCCCCTTTCTCAATTCTTTAGGGTATATTCCTAGCAGTGGGACCCTCTGTTCTTCTGTATCTCCCTATCTTCATGTTTTATTTAACAAAAAAAATAACCATGCGGTCACCAATTTTTCTAGTGTAATCTAAGGAGGATAGATGGGGTGGAGTGGTGGAGAGGACAGATAAAGGTGAGGACCAAATCTGGAGACCACAGCCTGAAGAGTTTGCTTTGTAGGAGCCATTTTTCTCATTTCTGCAGAGTGCCTGGCTGCCGAGCTGGATCAGGGCCTACAGAAATGGTAACACAGTTCAGGCATATCAGTGGAGGGAATTTGGGGGCTTTGTTTTAGTTTTCTGGTGTCTAAAAGAAATGTCACTCAATGGGTTGGTTTAAACAATGAGAATTTTTTTAACTCATCATTTTGAGGCAAGGAGAAGTCCAAAATTGAGATGTCAGCACAGCAACGTTTTATCCCCAAAGACTGTGGCATTCTGGGACTGACTGCCAGTGATCTCTGGTCTTGGGATTTTGTGTCATATGGCAAAGCTTATAGTGTGTGTCTTTTCTTTTCTCTTCCAAGTTCTGTTGACTCCCAGATTCTTCCCATGGCTTTGTCTCTGTCTGACTTTCATTCTACTTATAAAGTTATTTCACATAAATAGAATCCTACAATATTTTTTCTTTTGGGGTTGGCTTATTTCTTTCAGCATGACAATGTCAACATCAATCCATGTTGTAGCATGTCTCAGAATTTCATTCCTTTTTACAGTTGAACAATCTTCCACTAAATGGATGAGCCACATCTTATTTATCCATTAATCATTTGACAGATGTTTGAGTTGTTTCTACCTTTTTGGCAATCGTGAGCCAATTCGTGCTGCTATGGACATTGATGTACTGGGATATACATCTCACCCCAAAGACTGTGGCAAGAATGCATTGCTGTGCTGACATCTCAATTTTGGACTTCTCCTAGCCTCAAAATGACGAGTTAAAAAAAGTTTATTATTTAAGCCAACCCATTCTGTGACATTTCTTTTAGATACCAGGAAACTAAAACAGAGCAGCCTTCTCAGTAATCCAGATTAAAGTTTCAACCTAGTTCAATGGGAACACACCCTGGCTGAAGTAACATCTTCAAAGGTCCTATTTACAAAGAAGGTGGGACCAGCAGTTGGGACCTGAACATGCCTTTTGTGTGAGACATGATTCGACCCTTAATAATGCCATACAATTTGTGCTGGTTTGAAAGGATTTATGTACCCTAGAAAAGCCATGCTTTAATCCTAATCAATCATGTGGGAGCAACAGGTTCTTCTAAACCCTAGTCAGGTGTTTAGAAGGGTTCCAACCTACCACTACTGTAGGTTGGAAAGTTGATTAGGTTATCTCCACAGAGATGGGACTTAAACGATTGTGGGTATTAAACTTGATTAGATGGAGACGTGTCACCATCTAATCACTCAAATCCTATAAAAGAGGTGAT
Source organism: Myrmecophaga tridactyla (assembly GCA_004026745.1). NCBI lineage: Eukaryota > Metazoa > Chordata > Mammalia > Pilosa > Myrmecophagidae > Myrmecophaga > Myrmecophaga tridactyla. The sequence continues at coordinate 3,814 of PVIY010018269.1, read as the reverse complement.
TTTTTGGAGAGAGTCCCTTTTTGAGAACGAGGAGGGAGTTGCAGAACCACAACAGTCATCACAGTTAAGGGCCTGGGTGCTCCTGGCATCAAATGGGGGAGAGCATGGTTGCTGCTCAATACCCTACATAACATAAGATGGTTCTCAGCAAAGAGAATCTCCAGCCCTCAATGCCAGTAGGGCTGAGGTGGGAAACCCTGCTCTTTGGTACAGCAATGGTGCTGAACCATGAAATAGTGTATTTGGGAAAGTCTGATGGTATCACAGATGCTCCTTACTTTAACCAATGCCATGATAGTTCTATTTTGGCTAGCAAATTAAATTTGCATGGGAGGCTCTTAACTCACACCTAAAACCTTTTATGAAACGTGGAGGACAGAGTCCAGGGTTGCCCACCACCCAACACCAGGGCTGTAAAACTTTGAGGAAAGGGAATTCTGCATCTGCATTCAACTTTTTGCCTCAGTTAGACTCAACATCTTGTTGTTTAGGTTCCCTCCTTTTGCTGTACACCACTATGTGAAACAATTTTATGTGAGATACATACACGCACACACACACACACAGCCCGATGCATTAGTAGTTTTCCTTTTATGCTGTTCTCTTTTGGGTCCTTTATTTATTACTTAGACTGTTGAAGACATAACTATTATCTATCGTCAAAAATGTAAATTGCCCTTGAACATGAAAAAACATCAACTGAAGCAGCCAGTATTAGGGAACCAGAATGCAAGTATCTAAAAATATTTACTCCCTTTGGCTGTGTTCAAGGGCAACAGCTGTGGATTGAAACACAGCTCTTCAACGTCCCGTCAGGTATTCTAATGAGGACTTGGTTGATTTTATTCTGACATCTTCTTTGACCTTAGTCCCAATTATGGTTAAAAGTTTTCTTTCCTATCTGCTCTGACAGTTGATTAGATGGCAATTTTAAAACTAAATATTGGCAGTCATCTTGTCTTGTATGAATCTGTCTAACATTTAATCTGGATGAGATGGAAGGCAAATGAAAAGGTGGGATTGTTCACCTTTCATCACAACCCAGGGTACAGGAGAGTGTGCATGCAGATATTAATTACTCTAGTTAGAAAAAGAAATTCTAAGTAAAGGGCAATAAGGAAAGAGAGCACGCCCTTTGCTTTAGGCAGTTCAGGAGGGAAAAGTGATGTGGCTGGGTGACCAGCAGGCTCAGTGCTGACCTCTCCCATGGAACAAGCCCAAACTTCTCTCTTTCAGCAGAGTTGCTTGACGGCTTCTTCCCACCCTTTCCCCCTGAACAAGGAAATAACCAAGCCTCTTCTTTATGGAAATAAGTTTCCCTCTTATGCTCTGTGTCATCATTGATTACATATTTTATTTAGAACCTGGGCAACTGCATGATCAGCAACCAGAAAAAGATGGTATGACTGAATCAGCATTCTCAACTTTAAGTTGTCTTAGAATGTGGTTTTTCTGCTCAGTATTTTAAAATCCCATAGATGTGAGTGGCCCCTGGAGACTCATTCTGCTCTCAGAGAATTTAGCCAGATGATCCCATTGGGCAGGTTACTGACCGTTGCTTTGTGTCCTTGAAAAGAAATACATGCAAGATTAATAAGTGGCATTGGAAGGCCATGTTTTCCAATCAGCATTGAAGAAAGTTGGAAGATTTTCAAAAATGCTGGGGAGGCTTGTCTCCACGAACAAGAGACTTTCAAGTGGCCATAGGCTCAGTTAGATTCTGTTTGTCATATACACTGAAGGAGGAATTAAGGAGAAGCAAGGAAGTCCTTGGGATTCCCATGGCACTATCTTTTTTGTGACTCTTTGACTGCTAACTGTTTCCTTCTACTTCAAAGCAGAAGTAGAAATGCTGGTGCTGGAATCAAAAAAAAAAAAAAAAAAAAAGCAAGGTCAAAAGAGGTTCTGCCATGTAAAAAGACTAAAACAAGAACGAAATCCTAAAATAGGGCATGACTGGAGCCTGCTGGAGATATTAGGGCAGTTGACAGTTTGCAAAAACCCTGGAGACAAGTTCTGGTGGATGGATAAGTAAAATGTGGTATATGCATCTGATGAAGTCTATACAAGCAGTAAGAAGGAATGAAGTTTCAAAAACACTATAGTGAGTCAAATAAGCCAGTCACAAATTCCACATATTATAGGTTCCACTTAAGTGGAAATGGCCAGAAAGGGAAATCTATTGAGGCAGAAAGTCTATCAGTGATTGCCAAGGGCTGGCATTGGGAATGGAGAGCAACCACATAGAGCATGAAGGAAATTGGGAGTTCATGGTAATGCTTTAAAACCGGTTTATGGTGATTGTACAGCTTGGTGCATTTACTAAAAGTCATCAATTCATACAGTAAGGCAATTGAAATTTATGGTGTGCAAATTATATCCCAATTTTTTTTAATCATGTGCAATGCAAAGCACGGAAGGGTAGCCTCAAGGACAGATGGGGCTGGAAGCAGCCCATCTGTCCAGAGAACTTTTCCTGGAAAAAGAGACCTGCCCACACAACAGCTTTGATAAATGGCCCCTGTGACATGCAAACGGACTGGAAATCCCCTGGCACCAGCTAGCAAGCAGGACTCAAAACAGGATTACAGCTAAAAGGGTAGAGGAATGGAATCCATGAGCCTAAGAGCAGAAGGATCATTGGGGCTGCAAAAACGAGCCAGTCGTTTAGTACTGGACTCCAGAACTCTGGGCATGCCCACTGTTGTAACAGGAGTAGGGGGGTGAGGGGGTGGCTTCTAGTTCTCATTGTGTCCTCGTCAATCACTGTGAAATTCAGGAAAGATTTCTTCCAGATTGTGTCTTGCATGGTCTCAATGTATTCACTGTTTCCTGAAGTCTTACATAAAAGCATAACATTAGAATGGTATTAAAATAGAAATCTTTGAACCGGTTTGGGTAAGCTGAGGTGTTAAATGAACCCAGCCCGCTCTTTATCTGAGCAAACATGCTTTATAGACATACAAAGTTAATCAAGTAGAATACACAATCTTTTTACAGAAACTGGACTCTTCATTTTTAGGAATGGCCGCTGGGTCGGGTTTTTACTGACAGTTCTATTAACCAGTGCATCTTCAGTTTAGCAATGATCCTAATTAGAACAAATAAAGCCGTCAATTTAGAGTTATAAGACCTGAGTTGAGTTGCAGCTTTGTGCTTAATAACCCTATAACTCAGAGCTGTTGGAAACAGTTTCCTTATATTTCAATGAGGGTAGCAATATTTATACCTTAAAGCCATGGGAATGATTACTTGTATAAAAAGTATCTACAAGCTGTATGAGACATATATGTAAAAATCTGTAGTTTTTGATACAGTTAATATGTTGTTTTCTTTTTTTAATTACATGAATGTATACATTTGGGCTTCCCTTGCTTACTGTGAAACAGTAGGGTTTGGGACTATAGATTAACTTCATCTATGGATAACTTAATATATATATTAACTTGATATATATATATAAAATAATATATATACATTCTATTTAAGTATCATATCTTTTGTCTCAAAAGTTTTTAAATAGGGCGGCTGCGGTGGCTCAGCAGGCAAAGCTCCGACCTGCCGTGCTGGAGGTCTGGAGTTCGATCCCTGGTGCCTCCTGCCCATATGCAAATTAAAAAAAAAAGTTTTTAAATAGCAGAAATATTCATTAGTTTCATTTTCAGTTATGTTTGGCAAACGGTTAGGCGAAATAAATGGTTCATGGTATACTTTTCTCAGAACATCTACTTTATACAATTTTTACACTCATATATCATGATTTGAAAAAATAAGATGATAATTCTTTCCAGACTAATTCTCTCAGCACTCTTGT
>PVIY010018268.1:15423-48556 GCA_004026745.1 Myrmecophaga tridactyla | reverse complement strand
TTCAACATGAAAAAGTTAGAATGGTCATAGCCCAAACACTCCTAAAGATAGGGATAAAAAGAGTAAAGGTGATGGTGTTGTTATACAGAGAAGATAGGAGTTAACAAATGAATACAAATGCTGAATCATTAAATTGATATTTCTTTTAGTCTCCAGTATCTTAGAGCAGCTAGAAGTAAAAACCTAAAATTGTGGAATTATAACCCATGTCAAACTCAGAAATATGTTCTACAACTAATTGTGGTGCTGTGCTTTGAAATTTGCTTTTTTGTATATATGTTATTTTTCACAAAAAAAGAAAGAAAAAAGTCAATTGGTGTGAGAAAGTATTTAAGCCTTCTAGTCTCCTTTATTCTGGAGTAGCTGGAAGGAAAAACCTGAGAGGATCATATGGTAAGCCATGTCAAACTCTGGGATCTGCCCTGTAACTGCTTGTTGAAGAGTGCTTTGAAAACTATTGCTTTTTTATTTCTTTGCTTTGTATATATTTTATACGATTCAATAAAAAAGTTAATATATGTATATATTCATCATTGTAAACAAAATTTCAGGTAACAAGAGGAAATACAAAAAATATATGTCTGCCACATTTTCAAAAGGAAGGAGTAATTCCCAATCCATTAGCTTATTTGTTACTATTGTGTTTGTGATGTGATATATAAATAGAATAATTTAATAATATGTCAACTATTCAAACAACAACTTATTCGTATTCAATGCCATTGCAAATGAAAGTCAATTCAATAATTAATTTGTATTTTATCAAGCTCCTCTCATTGTTTTCTGTTTTTGCCAGAAATTTACTTAAGCAGTGAATAATATTGATATGGTCTCTGCCTTCATATGATTGCACACAATTGGATACAATGTAATGAGTATTATGATGGGACTCTCTAGGATGGCAAATGATCACAAAACAAGCCACTAAACATAGTTACTAGTGCTAGGGAGAATTTCCACGAGGATCATGTTTATTTGATTTGGTTTGTTTTATATTTTGTCTCAGCTCCACTCCCCCACTACATCTCAGATGAGACAAAGTAAAACAATAGGGTGTGTGGAGGAAGCAATAAAGAAAGTGTGTGTTCTTGGCAGTTAACAGTGTTAAAAAAAAATCCAGAACAAAAATGGGGATTTAAAGAATTTAAGAGATTAAATTCAATAGTAGATTATCACAAAAGGTGAAATGTGAGGTAGCCATTACCTTATAATAGGCACACACTAAAGATTTGTTGTTCATTAAGCACTGGTATAAAGAGGGTAAAGATATGAATAAGTGTGGACGTTAGCATGAGGTAGGTCATGTAAAATATTCCACCTTATTTATACTACGTAGAGTAGATCGTATGCAGTAAGATAACAAATGATACCCTAAATCTCAGTCATCCAGCATAATAGATGAGACATCCATCTTCAACCTTTTATCTATGTCCACTGAAACAAAGGGACTTCAAGTAGCCATAGACTAGCAAGAGGGCTACAGGGAATGTAAGATGTGCAAATATCCAGGCATTGAGGTAGGCTGCCTCACCTGCATTGCTTCCGCCCATATCTCAGTAGACAAATTACCACCCATGGCATGGGTCTAATTGAAAGGGAGGGTTGAGAATGTATTTAGTATACCTGAAAGGAAGATATACTGTGATGAATGCCTGACATTGTCTCTGCCAAACCATGTCAAAAACGTTTAAATGTATTTAGTGATAAAGATGATATATGATGTGCAATTTTTTTATGACTAGCATAGTGGAGAATGAAAAAATACAGCCTAAACACAAATGAAGTTTTCCTTTTCTGTGTTCTACCAAATAAAAGGCCTAACTGCCTTGTGTAGGAGACTGTTACTATAAGGAATTTAGTAAGAACTTTTGTAAGTAACTGTACTGATTTGAAAGGATGTATGTACCTTAGAAAAGCCATGTGTTAATCCTAATCCCATTTTGTAAAGGCAGCCGTTTCTTTTAATCCTTATTCAATACTGTATGTTTGAAACTGTAATTAGATCATCTCTCTGGAGATGTGACTTAATCAAGAGTGGTTGTTAAACTGGATTAGGTAGAGATGTGTCTCCCCGCATTCTACGTGGGTCTTGATTACTTTACTGAAATCCTATAAAAGGAGATTCAGAGAGAACAGATAACACTGCAGCACCACAAAACAGAGTCCACCAGCCAGCAATTTCTGGAGATGAAGAAGGAAAACGCCTCCCAGGGAGATGGAGAGAAAGCCTGCAGATGACATGGTGTTTGCCATGTGCTCTTCCAGCTGAGAGAGAAACTGTGACTGTGTTCGCCATGTGCCTTCTCACTTGAGAGAGAAACCCTGAACTTTATCGGCCTTCTTGAATCAAGGTATCTTTCCCTGGATGCCTTAGATTGGATATTTCCGCAGCCTAAAAACTGTTAACTTGCAACTTATTAAATTTCCCTTTTTAAAAGCCTTCTTTTTCTAGTATATTGCATTCTGGTAGCTAGCAAACTAGAACCGTAACTATAACTAAAATGCTTTCAAGATGTTTACATGAGAATCAATGGAAAACTTGAACTGACCAAATTGGCAGACATACACAACTGAACATATTTACAGTACTGATAGCTTCTTAATGTAATTTTCAAGGAAGCAAGGGGCATATTATTATAAAATAATATAAAAAAACAGCCACAGTAATGTGGAGTCAAGCTATTTGCTCATGCTCATATTTAACTTTATTTCTGTCTCAAAAGACACTGTAGAATTTACTACAGAAAGCAATTTTTAAATAAAACTTATGTAGTCCAATGTAATCAACATCCAACACTAAGAATATCATTTAGACTAGTATTTTTCTTAATCTGACAGAGTTTTGTTAACAAATAAGAATGAATCAGAAGATACATTTTCACCTATGACAGTGAATATTATATGTGATCACACCAAGTCCTGGCAAGAATATGAGTTTGCACTCTTGTATTCTTCCAGTAGAATTATGACTATATACTTATTTTTGAAATGTGATCAAGTAATGTTATTGTCATTTAATTATATCACAATAATCCTATTTCTGAGAATCTAGCCTATAGAAATAGAAGCAATAGTAAGTAAGGTGCCATATATTGGACTGCAATAATTAATAAAAATAATTGACTTTAACAACCATCTCAACAAATTTTACTACAGATATACTGTGGGATATTATACAACTAATAGAAAGGATTAGCCCTTAACTTTTCCTCCTGAAAAAATATTCATGGTTTATTGTTAAATGGGAAAAGATAGTTATTGGGAAACCTAGAGTATGGTAGCCTTTAAAAATAAATCATTAAGATATATTTGTATATATTCATGTCAGAATTATATGCTCACAATAAAAGCTGTGGAGGGCATCATTAAACTGGTCTATTAATAGCTATTAATTTGAAAGGATTGGTGTTTGGGTGTTAGAAAGTTGAAAGGTAGCAAAAAAAAGTGTCACTGTAGAAAATGTTCTTTTTACCTATTGAAAATGCAATACAAAAAATAATCTATCATTTTTCTTGGAAAATATTAAATGCAATTACGAACAAGTTCTGAAATTTATGAATATTTAATTCTTTAGCTGATTAAAATGTGTGGAATATTTGTCTTGGAATTCTGTTCCTCTACTATGTTTTCAGCAATGAAGTGACTATTTTCTTAAAATAAGAAATAAATGAAGTGTTCATAAAGAATTTGTTTTATGTTATGATGAGTGGTTAAATTCTTCCATATATATTTTTTTACACTCTCAGATTGGCAACCTTATACTTTACATAGAGAACATATTTACCTGAAATACACCAGTCTCATGGATTATACCCAGCACTATTATTTATTACCAAAACAGAATCTATGGTAAAAATTTTGGCTTTTCATGAGCCTGTCAAAATTTTGACCCCCGTCTACTCCCCATCAAAACTTGTCAGAATTGTTGCTGCCTTCAGGGCCCTTTTCATATTGTCAGTAAATCTGTCAAAATCCAGTTTTCCTTATTCTTATGAATTTGCTGATGACATTTCCCCAAGCATCTAGCTCCGAATTGTTAGGGAAAAACCACAGAAATTTGAAATCTGAGTAAAATACAGTAGTTGTAAATAATACAGTAAAATTTTTCGATGAGATTTTATCACACTAAAACAGAGTGCGAAATCTAAACCAGTTAGGGTATCAAAATCTCTGCCCTCCTTTAGAAGCATTTTCTCCCTGTAAATTCTTTATGGCAGTGACATGGGACCTAACATATGGGAATTAAAGGGGAACTGACCCATGCACTCCAGCTCAAAGGGAGCTTGCTTCTTTGTAAATCTCTGCACCAAAAAATACTAGAAATGTCCTTGCCTAGTAATTCATATTGCAGAAGGATCGCTGTGCCTACCAGGTGTGCAGAGTTTTCAGCCTGCTTAAATGGTACATTTTCAAAGGCTAGCTGCCTTCAATTAAGGCTTTGATGAGATCTTTGAAGAAAGGCTCTTGGAAACAAGCCTGAGAGTAGTTTCCATAGAATCTCTGTTGTTACCAGCTGAAAAAACAATCTGATTTCTCATTTTTAAGCTGCTAGTTACCAGAAAGGAACTAGTATCTTGTCAAAAATTTATGCATTTTGTGGGGAAGAGAATAACTAAAGGAAATGCAGTTACATGCTTTAAAACTCGCTAATTCTGTTTCCAGGGTCAACATCTTCAACAAGCCAGTTTTAAACTCATAAATGGCATTATGCAACATAAAGGAAATAACTGAGTCCTTAAAAGGGGTTAGACTCTAGGAAAGCAAAAAACAAACAGAAAAAATGAAATATTGATGAGTGCCCATGCTTTATAATATTAAGATTTACTGTAGTGAATTTTCCCGCCTATTTAGGAGACTTCTGCCAGGATCATTTCTAGGAATGAATCCAGGTGAACAATATAGTTCTGCCTTGTGCCCTGATGTACACACCTGTGCACATACGTTCACACATGGACGTGTATCATATACATTGGATTTTGCAACTAAACAACTATCCAAAAGAATGTAAGCATAAGAGGCAGGAAGACAGACCCTTCCTTCAACTCTAATTTTAAGGACTAAAGATTCTTAATAGTCTTTAATTTTCAGAAGAATGCCTGTTGTTTTTGTAAATGTAATCATCCCCTTGTGGTAACTTGTTCAATTAGCATATAATTGTAATTGTTACTACTGCATGTCAGCCAGAGTAAATGAAAAATTAACTAAAGAAAGGAATGATTAGTTCTGTAAAAGTTCACTTACCCAAACTGATTCACATTTCCTAAGGACAGGAAGAACTTTGAAACAAAGTGAAAACAGTACTGCATGCCAAGTCAGGGTAAAGGGACAAAAGGTTGACTTAGAGAAAGAACTGATAAAGAAAACAGGCTAACCTAATCCTGTGCTTCAGTTAGTCTTTTCCAGCAGGAATATCTAAGAACTTTTTTTTTAATTAAAAAAAAGCCAGTGAGATTGAAAAGTATCTACCCTAGGTAATTATTTCCTGAATTCTTATTTATCTCTGTGTGATAAATTTAACTGTGTCAAATTGAAGCCAGTATAAAGGATTAATGTACTACTCATAATTAGGGCCAATTTTGCCACAGTCCTATACCAACGAATTATACCTACGAAATAACTGAAAAGATTAATCCACTTAGAAATAATGAGCAGGTGGTTAGTGATTTTTTTGTCCCACACTGAAGATCTGGTTAAAACCAGTATGAAAGCTAGATTTAAAGAGAAAGTACAAAGGTCAATTAACATTTTAAAAAGAAAATCTGTTGGCCTATTCTCACAGTCCACCTGCCAGATAGCTACAAACTTCTTTTCTGATACTCCTTTTATGTGCTCAACTACATTTTTTTTCTATTGAACTCTGCTGTCACAGAGCACATCTCATCTGATGACATCTTTTCTAAGATACTACATTAAACTGTCAACTTTGAGCTATCTGATTCTTTCGACTAGTTTCTATCCATCTTTTTACACATTACATACCATTATGCACCACAGTGTACTCACAGGTATGCCATTTGAACATAACCATAAGTTAGAAAGTGGTATCTTTTCTATCTCTAATCCAAAATGTACCAGAAACAGGTCTGCACTGATACAAAACAAACTAGACACTTAAAAATAATTTTATTCTGTTCTGATGGAGAATTTTACATTTATTAAAAACAGAAATGAAATTTCTCATAGAGAATATTGTTAGGGTCTCAAGGTAACTCATGAATACCCCATGAAGCAATTCAGTGTACTAAAGTTCCTGCTAAAACTAATCATGCTTGCAAAGTGAAGTTATATTCTATTTTCACATTTGAAATATTCTTAAACTTTCTTGCCCTGCGGAGAAGATGAGGAATCTCTTTTTTTCTCTCCTCCAAGACTTGTGACTGAAAAGGTAAGAAATGTTAGTGAGGTCCTGAGAATCACTGGAAATAGAGGCACAGAATTCTTCTTGTTCAGATCCATAGAACTTCTTAACTTCTTCCCCTCCATAACTAAGTTGAATTAATTAATTGGGATGCCAAAATGTTGTTCAATAAACATTAATGAACAACTTCCCTGGAGCAGACGTAGGCTAGATTCTAGGATAGAAAAATAATAAGTTACTCTTCATGCATAGAGAGATTCTACCTATTGGGCAAATAACACAATCCAGCAAGTTCTATTGCAGATAAATGAACACCTTATGAAGCATAGGGGCAAACTGTGTGGATAGTTGGGGTTTCTTTATAAGAGTTGAGTGGGATCGTGAAATATGAAATATGGTCTTTCAGATATAGATGAAAGGAAAGGCATTCCACACTCTATAGAAATGAGATAAGTATCTTTCTTACTTTCCTTACTTCACTTTGTTATGGAACCAAATGTGTGTATTCCTCAACTGTCCCAATTCTTACAGCGAGTTGAACCATGAAGGGAAAAGAACTCTTTTACAAGGATTAAAACCCAGCGTTATATTTCCCAGGCTCATGATGAAAATTATTTGGGATTCTCATGTTGAGTTTGTGTTAGGATGAGGATGAAATGGAAGGAGGCTCTTTGCATATGTAAAGTCAGAATGGTTGGACATGAATTTGACTGCAACTTTCTGTGACCTGGAGAGAAAACCACGGAAGAAACATAGATCAGAATTGTTTGTGAAGAGATCCTCGTGTGGAGGATTTTTGTGGAATGCTAAAATCAGCACATAAAGAATAAAGATCATGGAGGGCAGCTTTGCACCTGCCCACAGAACAGAAGATAGGCATCAATTGCATGAAAAATATTAAAACTCTGGACTAAGGTCTGGCCCCTCCCGTAGACTGTTGGCAAAACCAATATCTGGGATTCTTTCATGAGATTGTGGAAAGGTGAGGGTGACTTAAAGGAGGTATAGTTTTATATAAAGAACTAAATATACCTTGTGTCATAACATTATAAGTAAAATGTATTTATGCAATAATTTCTAAGAATATTGACTACTACCAAAACTGAAAAAGTAAAAATGAATCACAGCATCTCCTAATGCCATCCCATACATCTAATTTTACTTTGTGATTTCTAGAAGAAAATGCAAAGCCTGAAAAATATGCTAAGGATGGATGGCTGTTCTTATGTAACTGAAGAAAATGATGAAGAAAGAATTGTTAAAGGAGACATCAGTCACAAGCTAATTGGCAAACGATTTTATTGGATGGGTTGTGGATACTTAGCAGAAACTCATGAGGTTTTCTTGATTGAAAATAGAGAAGAGTACAGTTGAACAGGAACTGGGAACAAAAGTGGAGGATGGGGTTATCAGTGATCACAGTGCATAAAAAAATAAAAGAAATTTAATTCCATCAACTTCAGGCTTCTTTTTATTTTACAGAAGGAAAATGAGAGACCAGAGAGGTCATATATTAGTGAGTAGGTAGAACCGACATGAACTCGGAGTCCCTGGATCCTCAACCGTGTTTGGAGGCACAGCCTTTGAAGGCAACTTGCTCCTACCAATGCCGATGACACCGATTTCTGAATCAGATTAAAAGTGAGGACAAAAACTAAGATTTTGTGATAAAGGGAAGATAATTTCTAATATCAGAAAAGAAAATATGTCTCTAGTAAAAGCAAATGGAAATTAAGAGTAGTTTCTATGAGTACCAACTATTATGTAGTGATTTGGTCAGCAAGGGACTTAATCAAGTTATGACTAAATTCACATTAATAAGCGTAAGCGTGAGCTTGTGCAAAGGCCCAGAAGTATACCTTGTAGTAATTTTAAATGGAAAATCGACACGATATACATCAATCATAGGATGTCACCAGAGGAAAAGATTATAGTCATAGACATGACTCATAAGCACCATTACTTTGGAGAATTCATCAAAGTGTATATAATGGTCATCAAATTTGCACGCTCCGATTATGTTGTACATTTGGTCAGGTTAGAAAATCTGTTGGATTGAACTCTGCTGAGAGAGTTTACCAGATAATGTTACAGTGTCACTATTTTTCATGATAGATAAAAATATCAGACTGACATTATGTCTTTTTAAGATTAATTAACACATTTCTCTTATGTTATTCCAAGTAAGCTAAGAGACCAAAATGGCCACAACATTGATTGAGGAACATGGAGTCAGCTCAAGTAGTGGATATTTGAATATTCAAAAGTCCATCTGGTGTTTGATAATAATGGAAATAACGACCCTGATACAAACAAATAGAACTCTGGAAAAATAAAATGCTAAATAAATAAAAATAGTGAAAGAAACTGGAGGGTAGTAGAATGTGAAAAAGGGAACTACAAAGTTGGAGAGCCACATTTGTAAAACTTAGAGTACTTCCAAGTGCCTGGGAGAGCAGTTCAGGTAGAGCTCAAGAAGAAATCCCCATTATTCTTTGTATACGGAGTCAGTGGACAGAGTTCAGGGTTGTAAAATCAGCTGAAAATAAAAGGCACAATCCCAGACAGAAGAGAGTCAAAGGGAAGAGCTTCAAATCTACTTGTAAATGCCTATCAAAATTTGGTTGACCCCTAAAATGCTTGTATCTAGGGTAAGACTCCAAAGGTGAAAGAATTAAAACAAGAGCTTAGAGTATAAAAATGCTGGGCATGGATATCAGCAGTTGTATATCATAAGGACGTCAGACATTTTAACTTTAATCCCAGCAAATTAATGGTAAATATCAAGCTTTTTACTGAAACCCAATACAGACCATACCTTAGGATAGAAATCATGTCCAAGACTAAAGGATGTCATCTATTTATAGGGGAAAAATTGATACAGAAGTGCAATAGCAAGGCAAAACAGTTAATCTTCAAAAGAACAAAGTGATTAACCAGTTATTAAATTGTCTTATAGAACAGAACTCAATGCTCTTCAGAATAAGATTTAAAAATTCTGTAATATCTATATAACATATCAAGAATAATGTCTGGTATTTAATCAAAAGTTATGAGGCAAATGAAGGAAATGAGAAAATTGACTCATAATTAAGAGAAGAAATGTCAATGGAAACACACCTACATATGAACAGACTTTAACATTAGCAGAAGTTAACTTAAAAAGAATTATATGACGTATCTTTCAAAAACTACAAAATGTATGGAAACAAAATGTGAATTTCAAGAGAGATATGGAAATTGTAAAAGGTAAACATATGTATTCCCATCATTTCTTTTCCACATTGCAACAATGATCATACTCAGTAAAAATAGCAAGAAAAATAAATAAAATACAAAAAATGGAAAAAGTAAAACTATTTTTATAAGTTACTGCATGTATTTTTAATCATGTTCAAAATTCTAAACCTGCAAATCAACATCTAGCAGCAGTAAGTGAATTTAGCAAGGCCCCAAGATAGAATGCTGTTATAACCTGTTAACTATTTTAACTGTTTTCTATCAACTATCAAAAATAATGTCAAAGAGAAATAAAACTACAATTTACAATAGTGTTAAATATTTAGGGATAAGTAATATAAATGGGCATGAACAATATACAGAGAATTGCAAAATCCTACAGAGAGATATTAAAGAAGACTTAAATAAACGAACCATAAACCATTTTAGTGGAATAGAACTCTTTTTCTCTGCACAAATCCACTAACAAATTGACCTAAAGTCATAATGCTATTGTAGTCTTAATTTTGGAGAAATGGTTCAACAAAATTTGTGATGAAATTGAGAGTAGCTAAAAGAGCAAACACTCTGCAAAAACTAAGGACTAGTTGGAAGACTCACACAACCTGATTAGAAGACTTTCTTTAAATTTACAAAAATCAGAAGACTGGAATATAGACATTTAGAGGAAAGGAAAATAATAGAAAGTTCAGAAATAAAACCATACATATACAGCCAATTGGTTTTTGACTGTAAATGACCTGAGTATGCTCTGTGTAGTGATAAATATATATTATGTTTTGACACGGGTCATTGTTACATGGATAGATTCATTTGTCTAAACCCATGAAATTTGAGTTTGCTTCTGGTATTGACATAAGAGTGAATGATTCCACAAATACAGCAAATGAAATTATTAGAAATAGATTTTTTATATTACTATTTAAAGATACTGTAAAACATCCAGTTTCAGAGTGATACCAGGTAACAGATGAGTCATCTCAGAAAAATTTCTGTTGGAATGAGTAAAAATTGTGAATTTGTGGCTTCCTGGCCCTGGAAGCCTAATCCTCTAGGCTAGAAGTATAGAAAATGGACAGAAAGGGAGAATATAAATTGCATCATAAATGGTTAAAGATGCCAAGAATTAGTTTCACTACTGGGACACAGCTGGAAATTTAAAGAAGAAATCCTGGTAGAAGGAATGAGAACCCATTCAGACTATAACAGCCTCCAAGCTAAACCCCCAGCTCCAAGCTAAATTACTCATATATGAAGAGGATTTCAAGATATAAGGACAAAAGTTTAGGTAGAAACTAGAAAGGAAGATAAACTTAAAGATTGAGCAATATGACACCAGATCCATAAGTTAGTATTGTTTCTTAACTGAGCACATTCTTCAATTGTGTACAGTATGGAGACAGAAATCCTGATATGTCAGAGAAAAGAGCAAAAGGCCCACAGTGTGATTAGAAAGTAGAGGAATTCTTCAATACAAAGAAACTACAGAATGAGCTCCATCTCTGCTCAATTTATTGACTATCAAATTTATATGCATAAGGGGAGATCCCCAAGAACTAGGTAAAAATAAAAGAAGCAGTAAGCAGAGATAAGATAGTTGCACAGGTATAATTTTCTGAATATCATGAAGGAGACAAAATTTTCCATTTCCAGAAATATAATGCTGAATTAAAAAAATAATAATATGGTGGCTCAGCAGGCAGAGTTCTCTCCTGCCATGCCAGAGACCTGGGTTTGATTCTCCGTGCCTGCCCATGCAATAAATAAATAAATAAAAATAATAATAATCTTCAGAGGGACACAACAGAATCCAGAGACTCTACAATGTAGTGTAACAAAGTATAGTTTTCACCCTCAAAATATTAAGGACAGTGTGAGCAAACTCAAGAAAATACTAATCAATAGAAACTAATTTTGAGTGGATTTAGATGTGGGATATAGCATAAAATAAATTCAAAGGTGCTATTGTGATATTATATAAAGGTAAATATATTTAAATAAATAAGTTATGACAATAAGCAATATCAACAGAGAAATTCCAATGACAAGATACCAAAATATCAAAATGTCCAGGTCTCAACAGAAGATTACAAAACATACCAAGAAACAGGGAGCAATGAGCTAGGGAACGGAAAGTAAAGCATTAGAAACCATCAGTGAGGATGACCAGACCATATGTTCTAAACGAAACAAAGGCTTTTAAAAATGGTCCTAATTGTTCTCAAAGAACAAAGGAAAATATGGATGAAGAATGAAAATTATTCAGGAAAATGATAAATGAACACACAAAAAATTTTAAAAGAAGGAAATTATGAAATGGAAGCAATCAGCTGGAGACCATAGTAACAGAAATTTAAAATTTCCATATGGGGGTTCAACAGCAGATTGATTTCATCCAGTCTGATGAGCAGCGAGGGGAAATAATGAAGAAAAATGAACAAAGCATGAGGAACTTGTGGCATTCCATCAAGTATACAAATATATAAAGTGTGGAAGACCCAGAGGGAGAAGAAAGAGTCAAAGGGTCAGAGAGAATACTCAAAGAAAAAATGGCTTAAAAATTCCCAAATTTAACGAAAGTCATGAATTTACACATCCAAAGTTCCCCACAAGCTCCTTATAGGATAAACCCAAATAGACCTATGCCATACTACATTATATCCAAACGGTGGCATGACAACAATAAAGAAAGAATTCTGAAAGAGTAATGCGTCACATACAAAGGAGGCTCAATGAGAGTAAGTGCCTATTTCTCACCAGAAACCATGGAGGAAAGCAGGCACTGGGATGACATATTTAAAGTGCTGAAGGCAAAAAAATTACCAATAAAGAATTCTATACTCGCTCAAACTGTCTTTCAAAAATAAAGGAGGGATTAAGACATTCCCAGCTAAATAAAAACTGAGAAAGTTTGTCATCACTAGACCAGTCCTACAAGAGATGCTTAAGAGAGTTCTACAAGTTGAAATGAAAGGACAGTAGACAATAGATGAGAACTGCATGAAGAAATAAAGATCTCCCATGAAGGTAACAACATGGGTAAACATAAATACCAGTACTGTTGTATTTTTGGTTTGTAATGCCACTTTTTGCTTTCTACAAGATCTAAAATCAAATGCATAAAATGTAGTGATGTCAGTGATTTTTCACTCACAATGTATAAATCTGTATTTTGTGACAAGAGCTATGTAAACAGAGGGGCATAGGAACACAGCTTACATATACTTTTGGAGTTTTGTTGGTATCAAAGCAAATGAGATTATTATAGATGTAAATTGCTGAATTTAAGCTCCATAGGATGGTGCAAGGGTAGCTCACTGGTAGAATTCTCGTCTGCCAGGAGGGAGACCCTACATGGCTTTTTAATTTTATTTGTAATAATAGCATCTGAGCTATCCAATGCATTTATTGGCACTATGCTCAGTTGATTGAATTGGAGTTTGAATTTTTAGTTATTTAGCGTACTTGATTTAACTGGCCATTTTATATGTTTATAATATGGCTCAAATATTTATAAACAACTATTTGAATAAATTGTAGAAGTAGGTGTAAGAAGAAAAATTGGATTTCATCCAATATCTATATTTCCAAACACTAAAACCAAGACCAAGGGAAGTTACGTATCCTGCCCTGGTTACAAGCCTGGCTATTAACCAAAATGAGGTCATATCCAAGCCCTTGCCATACTTATTGCTCCTTCAATTATGTTATTCTTTTATATGTGTATTCATCAGAATGAAAGAATTCTCTAATATATACCCTACACAGCTGCACTCTCTCAAAAATACAGTTTAATTGCTCTTATCAGCATTACTGTTTTAAATATGATGCATCTTTGTGCTTTAGGAAATCAAATAAAATCTGAGAAGGTCTTGAATATAGAATCTCAGAAAATTTTATTCATATCCTGAATTAGAGCTCTTAGTGCTAGGGTTAGGATAAACCCTAAATAATTTAAGTGTGTGTATTTTGAACCATACTCATGTAATAAACAATGTATTGCACTGTAAATGATAACCATTTCCATTTTTAGCTCTCTCCAATGACTTCAAAAGTAGGGGTGCTGCATTTTCAGAAAGAACTCCCTCTGCCTCTGTATCTTTGATCTCTAATTCGAACAAGTTTGCCCTGGGAAGTTTTATCCGATCTTCCCATTATGAACTTTCAAATTATTAGTCAGCAACAATATGAATATCCCGGAGTATTTTTTGGGTCTTCCTTTTTTTCATTGTCAATCAGTCAGATAAATAAAACTATATTATTATATATTATGTATTATTAAAGTCTATAATTCTATGTATTAATAGTTAAAAGTTCAGATTTTAACACAAAGGAAGAGCTAATTCAGCATGGCTCTGTTTCATAGATAAATAAGTCAAAATAATAGAATTGGCTGATTTTGAAGAAAATGGGGAATTTTCCTGAAAGCCAAATTCAACGCCCTCGCTCTAGTGACCTGGAGGCCACGTGGATGTCGTGTGGCGTACCTCTCCACTTTCACTTTGTGTCACTTCCAGGTTTCTCACCCAACCTAGCGACAGATTTCCCTTTTGGCTCCTGAAAAGTTGAATTTTTACCTACCTCAGAACATTATATTTTATTTTACTTTTCTTTGCCTTTCACATACATAAGTTCTGTTCATTCTTTAAACATCAACTTAGATGTCACTTTCCTAGAAAGTCTCTGACTATTCTAAATAGAAACTTTTACTATAATATATTGTAGCAACATACACATTTATTTTTTGTAAAATTTGGGCATATTTTTATTTATTTATTTACCTAATTTTAATGTGATATTTATCTTTATCATAAACTGCAAAAATTCTGATGGCAGGAAAAGGATCCATTTCTTTAGCATCCCATATACAAATTTTGTCTTTTAGTAGGCATGCACTCAGTTTCTGCTGTTTGAGGAAATGAGAAATGGTTTATTTCCTGTAATGGGCCCCACTGCTCATCTCTGTTTCTTCCCTTCCTAAATTACAAAACTTCTCCATACCTTGACCACATTTCACCTACCTAATAAACCCATGTCATAATGTTTTGTGTCTGAATATATGCCACAGATCCTATCAAACGGTGTCCAATGAAATGAGCCATTTCATGTATTAAAAATCACATAAATGATGCTAGCTTGTATTTCTTTACCTGTACGTAAAGTAATTAGACATTAGATTTTTTTTTTTTCATGGGCGACACCAGGAATCAAACCCGGGTCTCCGGCATGGCAGGTGAGAATTCTGCCACTGAGCCAATGTTGCACTGCTCTAGACATTAGATTTTATGTGAAAAGTTAAGTATGCTTTGAATATTTTATAGTATGGATATTCTGTGCTATGGGAAGATATTATTTTTTGTTTCCTACATTTGTCATGGTTGGGGGGACTCAGTTTATTTGATCAATTTTATTGCAGCTATTCACAACTGAGGAATTCAAAAATCTAAATATGAAGAGGCACTTGGAAATGAATTATTATGTCATCATTATTTAGAAATTATTAATTTACATGGATTACCTCTAAAACAGACAATGGAATATTTGCTGTAAAAAGATGATAAATTAGCAAGCACAATACTTTACTTTCATTGACTGTAATATCATTATAATAAACACCTGATTTTATTGCATTGAAAGGCAAAAAAAATGAGTGCAAATCACAGACTGGAGCATTACACAATGCAAACTTTCTTCTGTCTTTTAGTTAAAGAGGCAAATTATCCAGATTTTACTCCTTTAAAAAATAATATTCAGAAAAGTATATGTTCTTTAGTACTTTTCAAAAACATGAAAGAGAAAAAGTCACTTACTATATTCATAAAAAAATAGTCCTGATTACATAGAAGATGAGGGAATATAATGGACAATTCCATTCATCAGTATTTCTTGCTTCTTTAAAAAAAGTCTTTAATTCTGCAATTACTCAGTCTTTAGTGAAGATATCCTCAGTCACATATGGGTGCTCTCTTTGGAGTTTCTCTTAGCACTTGTAATGTTTATATTGTGGGTCCAAGGTGAAATAAGCGGATTCAATGTCTACCTTTTCACCCAGTAAGAGACAGAATATTTTTGAATATGCAAATGATTTAGCAAGAAAATGTTTTCCAAGACAAAGATAAATGGGAAGAATCACCAAAATAAATATATAAATTAGTTTAAAACAGAAAACCAGAAGTTATCATCAAAATAGGCACAAAGTCCACTTTACCCTTATCATTGTAGTTTCTTTTGTTTCTAACTATCCCTTTCTTGCCAGATCTTTTTATTTGGTAAGGAAAAGATGTGCTTGTTAGATCCCCCTCTTTCTCATGAGACAAGGGTAATATAGGTCTTGTTGGTTTAATGCTGCCACAATATTCTTAACCTGGGAGAGGACACCATTTTTAATCCAGAAAATTAGCAGAATGTGAAATCTTTTGATTTCTGTTCTATTTCATTCTGGCTCAATTAGTATAGGACACATTGTAATGTATTTGTGAATTACCTGTCATCCAAAACTTCCTGGTATGTTTTAATGGCAAATGAACTAGAAGATAAGAATTTTCCATAATGTACATATGAAGCTATTTATTATGTGATGCATAGTGATTGTGTGGGTATATTAACTAAGAAAGAAACTTTGCTGGATCTTTTACAATCACGGTTTTATTTCTTCCATGTCATTAACTTATCCACTCCAAACAAAAAATGAAAATGAAATAAGAAGACAAATTATTTTTAGTGAAAATGTGAATAGAATTCTTAACATTAGATAAAATTATTGGGCTTAAAGTGAAATGATAAATTTTAAAATTCCAAAGAAGGGAAATACTTAGACTCTGCATCTGATTTCTAAATGGGCTCTAACATTTTTTCATAATTTCTATTTTGATAATTGTTAAAGAAAGGTAAGTTATATTAAATTCTTGTTTTAACTGGTGGCATATGAAGCATCAGAACTGAAGTTTATTTTTTAAAATAATATTTATCAGAAAGTTTGGTCTCCAGAGATTGCACTTTGAATTCTCAAAGTGCAAATTTAGCCATTGAATACTTCCATGGTTAAGTAATACTGAAAAATACCACATATATTAGAATACTATAAAAATTAAAATATTCCCTATACTATTTTAATAGCATAAACAACACAAGGCATCTTTATATGTGCATTTAGCACATATCAAATAAAGAATTGAAATTTATAATTGGAAAAAGAAATTATAATTGAATGTCCCCAATATTTTCTAAGTCATACAATGTGCAACCTCAAGAGAACATAGTGATATGGGTTCCCCTCCAGACTTTTTGGCAGCTGGTTTAAATTCTGTTCATCTTTGTGAATAATAAATGATATTCTTTCCTTCTTCTCTTCATTTCTGCTTTCTTTCCTTCCTCCCTATTTTATAGGAAGATGAGATATCAAAGAAGAGAAATGTAAAAAAGCTATTGTGATAATATAGTTATGATTAATAAAGAAGAGATGACTAGCATTATAATTGACAAATATCTAGCTGAACTATTGGTGACATAGAAGATCTAAGTCTAAGCTAGAAAATAAATTTTATCCTGTGGGGAATAACATTTTTTATATCATAACAAGCTGTAGTCAGTAGGTTAAAAAATCATTTTTACTGTATCATTTCACTAGGAAAATCTGATATTTTAGAAAGAACATTTATTTCTTTAAGGTCCAAACTTTATTTCTTCTCCTGGAAAATTTTGATAGTTAAATGGGTATTTCTTCTCTTTGACTATCTCACCTATATTTCCTGTTAATATTTCTCTCAATTTTACCTTTGCTCTGTGTATTGGGAAGCTGGCATGCATCCAAGCAGACATTCACATTCTTAGTTTATATTGCAATACTGCAAATAGGTCAAATTTTATCCCTCATCTTTTTCAAACGCAAATAGTCAGTTCTCAGTAAGAAAATGATGACCTAAATAGTGAGTTTCATTTTTATTATTTCAAAAGCGACAGCTTTTAATTTTCTTTACATAATAGTTTTAAGAATTTTAGTTATCAATATTTATTTCTCTCATTAATACATTGGAAATTACAGTATCTCTTCCATGTTCCCTTTTGTGGGTTGGCAGGGAATTGCTAAATGGATATCAGAGGTTATGATTAGAAGTTCTCTAGTTGAGAAATTAGTGAATTTAGTTTAGTTTAGTTTTAGTTTATATTTGTTTGGGGTAGGAGATGTTCATTCTTTTAAAGGTCTTTTATAAGTTAAGTTTAATACTTAACAATATTAGAAGTTGCAGGTAAACTTATGGAATAAAAGGGGGAAAAACTCAAAAATGTATTTTCTAACATGATCACAACTCTATTTTAGTTGTAAAATTTACAACATATCTCTTTGTTTATCGACTGAATTTATGCATTGTACACTCATTTAGGAGTAACATATTATGTGCAAAGCATAATGCTAAAAATACAAAGACAAATAATGTTTTTAGCAGCCCTAAAGCACAGGAGGATGGAAGACAGAAATAAAAATAAATGATTATGAGCAGTGTGATAATTGCTTGATAGAAACCTGAAATGAATGCTAAGATACATACGAAGAAGGCATATTGAAACAAGGTTGCTCTCCAAATGTCCTCAGAATAGTTAAATTTGTACCATGATTTAGTCCTAAATGAATAACAAATATATGTAAGTCCACAAAAGTTGTGGGCCAATTTTGAAACTCTGGAATTTATGGCTACTTACCATGAAGGTGCTGGGAATTGAATCATGTTCCCCACAAAAGATAAACTCAAATCTTAATCCACATTCCTGTGGGTGTGAATCCATTTGTGAACAGGACCTTTACAAGATGTTTTTAATTAAGGTGCAGTCAAACCGAATCTGGATAGGTCCAAACTCATGATGTGATGGAATGTCTTCACCAGAATACTACCAACTCCCAGACAAAATATGGCCATGCTAACATCTTGATTCTTTACTTCAACCTTCCAAACCATGGACCAATAAATCCTTGTTATTTAGGCCAAACCACCTGGTGGTATTTGTTAAAGAACCCCTGGGAAGCTAAGATATATTGGATGAGGAAGCATGAGTTAGAGCAGTGACCACAAGAGGGGACAGAAGCTATAATATGAAGGACCATGAATGTTTTGGAGACTGCATTTTGTTCTAAAGTCATGGGAAGTTCCTTAAAGGATGGGAGAAAGAATATGGAACTATTAAACCTTACATCAGGAAATCCCCTGATACTGTGTCAAACTTTAGGGACACCCAGATCAATAGGCCATGCTCTTGATCCTGAGCCTTATTTGTGTGAAGCTCCTGCAGGTAACAGAGAAGCTTAGACTACCCAAAGGCATGCCTAAGAGTTATTTCTGAAGGACCTCTTTCATTGCTCAGATGTGGCCTCACTTTCTCTAAGCCCAAGACTGCAAGTGAAATAATTGCCTTGCCCCCTACATGGGACATGGCATCCAGGGGTAAACGTCTCCCTGGTGACATGAGAGATGACTCCCAGGGATGAATCTGGCCCTGGCACCATGGGATCAACAATTCTATCTTGACCAAAAGGGGGAAAAGAAATGCAACTAATAGAGTATCCATGGCAGAGAGTTCAAATAGAGTCAAGAAGTGCTCTGGTGGTTGCTCTTACTCAAGCTTCAGTTAGATCTTGCTACCTATCATAACCTGTCAAACCCAACCAGGACCATTCCAGCCAATTCTAAAGAATACCTAGGGCAATATGTAAGATTCTACAAAGGTTTCATGCACTAGAGTAACTTTCCAGAAATCTACAACCTCCAGATGGGTCCCTGGACCAGATAAGTCCTGAAACCTAGAGGGCCCAGACTTCCAGAACATCAAATAGTTCCGTCTCCCTGTCTTATATTAGTGACAGACCCTTCCAATATGGAAAATTTAGAATGGCCATAGACCAAACACCCCTAAAGAGAGGGATGGAAAAATAAAGGTGATGGTGGAGTAATACAGTGAAGATAGGATTTAACAAATGAATATGAATGCTGAATCATTAAATTGATATCCCTTTTAATCTCCAATACCTAGTGCACTTAGAAGTGAAAACCTAAAATTATGGAAATGTTACCCATGTCAAACTTTGAAATATGTTCTACAACTAATTATGGTGCTGTGCTTTGAAATTTATTGCTTTTTTTGTATATATGTTATTTTTCACAAAAAAAAGAAGGAAAAAAAGTTGATTGTGATGATAAAAAGTATTTAAGCCTTCTAGCCTCCAATGTTCTGGAGTAGCTAAAAGGAAAAATCTGAGAGGATCATATGGTAGCCCATTTCACACTCTGGGATCTGTCCTATAACTATTTGTTGAAGAGTGTTTTGAAAACTGTTGCTTTTTAATTCTTTGCATTATATATATTTAATTCTTTGCATTATATATGTTATACTATACAATAAAAATGTTTTAAAAAATTAAGTCATGGGAAGATCATCATTAGAGGAATGTATAATAGAAAATGATTTGATGATTTTTTTCAGAAAAATAATTTGGTTTTGGAGTATTAAGGGATGCATTTTAGAATTGGGGCCAAAGTATCAAGTTATTTAAACTCTAAACAGATGAATTATCATAGAAGAAATTGAAAATGTTATTAAACATTGTCAAATTCACCTGGTCTAAATGATTTTGTGGGTGAATTTTAACAAACTCTCAACATTAGACAATTTCAATGCCTTTTGAAATATTTCAGAAAAGAGAACAAGGGATGGATTCAAGGTTCTTTTAACAAAGACAGAAACATATTTTAAAAACATTCAAAAATAGCATTAAAAAACACATATCACATAAATATTTGGCAAAAATTCTGAAACAAATAGAAAAGAAAATTCTGTGGTAGCATATTTGTATCCTGACCATATTGAGGGAAATTACCTTTACTTAATGTCGACTTATAGATGTTATACACATCTAAAAATACATTCACAGCTTCATCTAAATTGGTGTTTGCTCAAACAACTACGTATCATAGTCTAAACTAGTTGTCATATAAAATTAATCATCACTCTGGTCGTATCGTACAAATCCTATTCCATAATCTCCTTTCACACCCATGCTTTTTTTTTTTTTTTTTTAACATGGGCAGGCACCGGGAATCGAACCCGGGTCCTCTGGCATGGCAGGCAAGCATTCTTGCCTGCTGCACCACCATGGCCCACCCTACCCATGCTTTTGGTCATATTTTATAAGATGCTGATACAGAATCTAGTTTCCTCAATTATAATTATTTTAGTTATTGTATTATAAAACGTGTATAACATCTCTTACTGTCCATTTCTTTTAAAAGACAGGACAAAGATGAGATTCAATGTTTGATAATTTATACTGAAGAATTACTTATGAGTATTTAGAAGTGAAGGAAATTAAATTTTTAAATTAACATCGACATGGTCAAGAATAGTGACATTAGGTTGTGTGGTTTACAAATTGAGGGGCATAGATCATTGCTTCTAAGTATTACTACAAGTATAGCTGAACTTGGCCTTTAATGGCTTCTAATAATATCACAATCCTATTTGTACACTAACCTAGGGCAAAATTCTGGTCTCATTATGTAGGAGCCAAATTCTGAAAACAAATTAGATCTATAGGAATTTAATTTAAGACTTTCTGATTTGGACACCTTTTTTAAATGGATCCAGGAGAAAAATTTACATCTGATGAGACCAAGAACAGAAAAAGTACCAAAAATAATGAGGTATTTAGACTAAAATAAAGTAAATAATTGAACATTACCATTGATTCATCTCCAGATTGTGAGAAAAAATATAATCTCCATTCAGAAATCATGTAGTTGGCTCAAGCCCAAAACATATTTTTATAAGCATAATTAATCAAGATTGTTTTATACTGCATAGAGAACTCCTTACTTTATTTTGACTATTTTTAACCTGATTTCATATAGCATCTTTTATTTCTTTCTTACTGACGCAGTTCAAAGATCCCTCAATCACTCACACAATTTAGTCTAAAATCACCAGCATGAAACAAATGAAGTTTTCATTTGACACATAGAGAAGCAAACATTAAGCAAAGTGAAATGTTAGTACTGTTCTGATTATCCAAGTTTAGGATGCATTCCACTGATGGAAATCTTTTTAATTAAGCTGCTGTTTCTTTCTTCAATTGACTCTGATTTTCAAATCTACTAATATTCATGTCAGTGGCAGTAAATAGAGAACCTAGGTTCAAATAATTTTTGGTAAATGGGAGATAATGATATATGATAATGATAATTGGTATCTTGAGTTCTGAAACAACTAATTATTTCTTCATTAACTTTGGCTTCTCTAGCCTCTCGTTTACTCTTACAGATTTTTTCATTTTTCTAGGTGCAAATTTAATCATTTAAGAAAACTGTACACCAGGAAGTATTTGTTGTTGTTTAGGTTTTTGTTTTCTTTTTTTTTGTAATAGTGACATACTGGAATATGCCTACCCTATTATCTACTATGATTATTAATTTTTTGAATATGTTATTAGAAATTTCTCAAACTGATTTTCATAAAAGTGTTATAAAACATTAACTAGAATGAAACTCTTTGGAAAGGTACACATTGATATGTTTGATTTTTTTTTCAGTGGCCTTTTTTTTTCAGTAACTCATTTTTCCCTCCTAAAATAATATTAAATCATGCCACACAATGCATGATATCTGCTCATATGACCATTTTTTATCATTGTTCTCCTTTGCATTGCTGACATAAAATGAATCTGTTTTTCTCTGAAGACTAAACTGTTGCCAGTATGCTTTTTCTGTAACATTCTAATAGCACATCACATCAAATGTTCTATCAAAAAGCCTGTGTTTATTAATGAAAAATTGCATTCATTGATAATAAAAATGAAATAGAAACCATTCCACCTATGTGAATCTATACAGGATGAATGATATGGTGGAGCTATAAAGAGATGAATGGTCTTCCACAGTGGCTGCACCATTTTACATTATCACCAGCACTGAATGAGTGTTCCTATTTCTCTACATTCTCTCCAACACTTGTTATTTTCCATTTTTAAAATAGCAGCCTTTCTAATAGGTATGAAATGGTATCTCATTTGTGATTTTGATTTGCATTTCCCTAATGGCTAATGATGTTGACCATCTTTTCATATGCTTTCTGGACATTTGTATATCTTCTTTGGAGAGATGACTTTTCAAGTCTTTTGCCTTTTTGTTGTTAAATTGAAGGGGTATTTGTGTGTTTTTTGTTGTTAAGTTGAAGGATTTATACGTTCTAGATATTATACGTTCTAGATATTAAGTCTTTACTGGATATGTGGTTTCCAAATATTACTCCCATTGTGTAGGTTGGCTTTTTATTGTCATGATAAAGTCCTTTGAAGCACAAAAGTTTTTTATTTTGATGAGGTCCCATTTATCTAGTTTTTTCTTCATTTGTGTTATGGATGTGAAGTCTAAGAAACACTGACTAACCCAAACTCCTGAAAATGTTTCCCTACATTTTCCTCTAAGAGTTTGATACTTCTGGCTCTTATATTTAGGTCTTTGTTATAAATATTGAGGATATAGTTTTAATTGTTATATTAGTCATGATTCCTGACCAAAATATATGGGATGAATGTGTATTATAGTGTTACGCATTACTGGTGTTTCCTTTGTAGAAATTATCTAATTATTATTTGTATATCTTAGTAGGTATATTATCTAAATTCATCAAATTTCCTTAATTAATCTTTCTAATATTTTTTATTCTAAGAATTTTCCACTTTACTGAAATTTTCAAATTGTAGGTATAAAATTGTTTATACTATCCTTCTATTCTTTAAGATCTGATATTATTTAATTCCCCGATTTTAAATTTGTGTTATCTCCTTTCCTCCCCATTATTCCAGAGGTTTGTCTATGGTATTGTGTCTTTTTGGACCACTCCCTATGTCCTGTATATCCTCTTTATGGCACAATATTGTTTACAGTGTTGCTAATTTATGTTTATATATGTATTTTCTTTCTCCTATTTTCTCTAGTTTAATGTTTTCTTTAAATATCTTGTCAAAGACACATGAATTTTCATTATTCATTAGTTTTTAGTTCATGTATCTTCAAATTTCTCTCCTTTAAAGCGTATTTACTAGTTTCCACTTATAATATTTTCATTGTTATTCTGTTCTGAACATTTAAAATGAAAAATGATCCTCCTACTGAATATCCTTTGTTTTCATATATGATATTTTCATGATTGTTCTTTATTTTCTAAATCCTTTTTATAATTTCTTCTTTAATAATAGATCATTAGAAATATTGTTTTAAATTTTAAAAGTATTGAGTTACATTTTAACTTATGTTTGTCTTATGGAATTCAAAATTAATTGTATCTTAATACAAGAAATTGGTCAGTATGGTACCAATTATTTGAAATCTGGTGTGATTTTCTTATGTTACTCTAACTACCAATATTAATGTCTGTCTGTGAACATGAAAATGTTGTATATTGACCAACCGTTGCAGGCAGAGTTTATGTGTATGTCCTCACATGAGTGCTGGTCAAAGTGAAAGCTGCCAACAAAAACCAGTCTGCAAACTTGCCTATCAATGACAAAGTAAGTTTATTTCATGTTACATTTTTTTGTACCCAAAATGTGTACTGATTCTGGTGCAAGCTCTACGTTTTGTAGTCTTACAGTTTGTGGGCTGGCCACTTTAAATAGCATTGACTTAGGTCATATTGTTAATTGAATATTTCAAATTATCTGTATTCTTACTGATTTTGTGCTTGACTTATCTAAGAGAGATGTTTGATTATATGATGTATTTGTTAATTTCATCTTATTTTCAATCACTTTTATTTATCATTTTAACCTATGTCATTATGTTCAGAATGGTCATTTACTCTTGGTGAAGTCTATGTTTATGCATTATACAGAGACCAACTTATCTTAAGTACCTCTATTCTTAAAGTGCATTATGTTTGACTTTGAGTGCCAACCACTTTCATTAATTTGGTTAGTATTTGACTGCTACAATTTGAATATTCATTTTATGTTCTACTTTTTTGGTGTCTTTATGTTTCAAAAAGCATCTTGAAAGCAAGATAAAGCTGGACTTTTAAATTTAATCCAGTTTCATAATCTATATAATTAAACTGTAAAGTAAGGCTCTACATTTTTATATTCTTTATATATTTTAATTTATTTCTAACACCAGTTTTGTTATTTTTTGTATTTTCTGTTTTATATCATTTTTCTATTTTCTTTCCTTCCTTCTCTTCCCTTTGACCACTTTTTTTTTTATAAATCATTTATTTATTTGGGAAGCTAGACTCTTTTTTTCTAACTTTAGTAGTTATCTTTGAAGTTTTAATGTGCATGTAAAGTTTGACAATTCTTTAAAGAAACCAATATCTTTATTTGTCTCACAACAACACACATTAGTTGATAGACACTTAAATAAATGACTATTTTTCAGAAATTTGCATCTATCATATTTTTAACCCATCAATGAGATGTTCTTGTACAACTAGCCTCCAGGACTGCCCCAGTGATTCTGGCCTTCTGGTAATCATTCCCTTTTGAGTTATTTTCACATAGCGAATCACAGATGGGCTTGACACCAGTAGAAAACAACAAGAATGACTGTATGTGATTTCTAAGGCTAGGTATGGCCACTTCTGCCTTGGTCTCAGGATTGCTCACTCTGCGGATAGCCAACTGCCATGTTGTGAGAATGCTCAAGCAGCCTGGGGGAGAAGCCCATCTGGAGAGCAACACACTTGCCAGGAACCTTGGGAATGAATCCTTCATAGGAATGCAGCCCTAGCCAAATTCTGACTGCAATTTCATGAGATGCTGAGAAAAAGCTACCCAATTTAGCTAATCCTGAATTCTTTACCTCCATAATCTGAGAGAAATGATAAATCATTACTTGTTTAAGCCCAACAAATTTTGCTGTGTTTAGTTAGGTAGTGACAGATAATATAATAATAGGAAATGAGTAGTAGTAAAATAATAATGTAATTAATGAAATTATAACTATTGTTTTAAGTTTAAGTCTAGCAAAATAGATACCAGATATACCACCTATTTCTCAATGAAGTGGAATAGCTAAGTGGTCAATATTTCTTTAGATTTATCTACATGTTTACCTTTCTTGCACAACATTTTGTCTTGCTTTACATTCTTTCATTTTAGGATGACTTTTCTCTTTTAGGTGTGATTTAAATGAGGTTCTGCTGTTATTAAAGTTTCTGTTTTAGTTTGCCTGAAATTGTATTATTTCCTCCTTATATTTGTAAGTAAGTTTGTTGAGTATGCCATTTTATATAAAGCTATTGAATTTCTGTCAAAATTTTGCAATATTATATTAGGAAATCATCTGTTCTTTAGTATTGTCACTTTATAAGTAATTTTTTTGTTGCCCTGGCTGCTATTAAAATCCTCTTTTTTTTGTCTTTGAGGTGCTGAATTTCATTATGATAAAACTGGGTATAGATTTCTCACATATATCCTGTTCAGAATTCTTTTGATTTCTGAGCTTGCAATATTTCTTTAGTTCCAAACAAAAAAAATGAAATCAAATTATACAAACAACAATACATCATTGTTTTCCATTCTTTCCATTACCTCCTGCAGAAACTCCAATTAAGTCTATTTTGTACCTACTAACATACGTTCTATGGTTCTGAATCTCACATTAACATTTTATATCTCTTTGTACTGCATTCTACAGAATTTTTGCAGTCATCACTCATTCTATTTAGCTGTGTAATATCCCCTGACTAGTAATTCCAAAGCTAATTAAAATTATTGACTTTTTCCTTTATGGATTTCTAGTTGAATTACAAATATGCCAGATCTTTTGATATAATCTTCTTCCATATTTATGATTTTGATTCCCTTATTTAAAAATATTTATATTAGATTTGATATGATACATCTAAAATTTTAATTCATTTTGTCTCCTTCTTTTTGGCTTTTATGTCCTTTTCTCCTTTTCTATTCTCTTTGTGCATTATTAATTTATCATGAGGTCATATCTATCAGAAAATGTCAGTCTTTGGGGACTGCTCGAGATTCTTTTGTTTTCATTTTTTCCTTTCTTCAGGTAAGATTTATGTTTATTTTTATTTCTATTATGATATATGGAGATACCACCAACAAAGATATAATTTACATAAAATTAGTTTTTATTTATTTATTTTTTTTAGGACATGAAAATAGATTGAATACAGCCCCCAAAATGATGTGAGATCTACTATATCACTCAAAGGCTTAGGAGAGTTTTTTTAATAACTTCTCTCGTACCATATTGAGAATCACTCAATACCCATTTGAAACAAACATATTTTCTTTTTCTTTTCTATCCTGTGATAGATCATTATTTTTGTTGT
The DNA here is from genome assembly GCA_004026745.1 of Myrmecophaga tridactyla. NCBI lineage: Eukaryota > Metazoa > Chordata > Mammalia > Pilosa > Myrmecophagidae > Myrmecophaga > Myrmecophaga tridactyla. Next base: position 21,621 of record PVIY010018268.1, on the reverse strand, counting down.
TGTTTACCCTTCCTCTAATATATGGAATCCTACTCTTTTGTCTAAGATCAGACATTTTTCTTTGTGTGGACTTAAGTCTTTATCTCTAACAAGCCTCACTTACATGAGTCCTTCAAAATGGTAGGTCTAGGCCAAAGGGGAAGTATTAATAAACCTAACGCCTACTGACATGTAAACTTTCTGATTTCCGAAAAGTTCCCTTCTTGTCAGCTTATCCATACACTTAAAGCAGTTGTTACAATATTTGTTCCAAACTTTTTTTTTTAATGTGTTTTTTAAAAGGTATATTTCAGAATATCTGACTTGCAATATTACAAAAAATAGAGGTCCTTTGAATTGAAATTTTGTAGCTAAGAAATGATACACTCCAGTATATGTTTTCAGAAAATCAATCAGGTGATTTTATAGGAATTGATTTGGTAAAACAACCACAGAAATTTAAGAAAAGGTAATGGAAGCAAAAGCTTGGGCATGACACATTTTGGTCTAGAAAGGTGATCAGTAAGTATAGACACCGAATGCAGAATTGTTTTTAAAAAGTGTGGTTAAGACACTTAGAAAAGAGAGAAAGAAGAAAGAATGAATAAAATATTATGAAGAGGCTAGATATTGTAGAAGTTTGTATTAGATGCTTTTTGTTTTCTCCATAAATTCCAATAAGATAATCTATGGAGATTTAAAGCAGTAGAATTGTAGCAAAGTGGATGTTTTTCCAAGTTACTCCACGGGTTTTCTTAGGGGACTAAATTAAAAAAAATAATTTAAAAGATACCATGCTCCCAGTGCCTAGTTAAAAAAGAATTTGTTGTAGATTGTTTAAGGTCAGTTCTGTGGTTTTTCCCCTGTATAATTCAGTAGCCTTTGTGGAAGAGTAGAATCAGGAAATCAGTAAAACAATAAGCTCATCTTCTCACATTTAGAAAATTGTTAAGTACACATGCCAGAGATAAAAGGAAATGGTCGCAAGTGAAAAACCACAGCATTGAGTAAACTGCAGATGTTAAACTGAAGAATTATTTATTTCCAATTGAAGAGACAGTTGCCCAACTACATGGCCAGCCTGAGTTAACAATATAAAGGACAAAATAATGTGTTTCAGTAATATAGTTTCCCCATACTTTATTTTAGCACAGTTATGTCCTATCATCCAACGTTTTAAATTTAATGTATTGAAAACCCTCGTTAAAATTTAGAGTAACGTGGGTAATAAAATGCAATAAATCCTTAAAAGTCTTAATTTTTCATGTCAGCTGTGAATTAGAGTAATGAATGAGTAACTAGCAGGAGTTAAGAGAAAGAGAGTTCTCTGGTAATGCAGAATTTCTACAGCCTATTAAATTGCTGTTTGAAAGCATTAGATAAAAAAGTCTTTTTTTTTTTTTAACCAACATATAAAGGTGTAGTTTTCATTATAACCATTAGTGGCCTGGTCACAAAATAATTCTTCTAGCCATATTTTCACAAAGATAATAAACATATCTTCTCCCTAATTTTGAATCTAATTCATGCACAGGAGGTGGGGAGGAATTGCTTATTTATTATTTTATTTGTATGCTGTATGGCAGGTTCACATTTCATCATTTTTCCATGTGAGTAGAGGATTTATTTTTTAATAGATTTCTTTTTAAATCAGTTTTGGATTTACAGAAAAAATGTGTGGAAAGTATAGAGAGCTCCCACCTGTCTCCTCTGCCCCATTCCTCCATACCCAATTTATCCAATTATTACCCTCTAACATCAATGTGGTACGCTTATTACAAATGATTAAGCAATATTGAGACATTATTAAATAAAATTCATTGGTTATATTAGGTTCTCTCTTTGTGTGGTGCAGTTCTGTGTGTATAAACAAATGCATGATATCACATGTCCATCATTACATTATTGTACACAGAAGTTTCATTGGCCAAAATTGCTCTGTGCACCACCTGTTCATCCCTACCAACCTGCCCCTGAACCCCTGGCAACCACTGATATTTTTATTGTTTCTAGAGTTTTGCCTTTTCCAGAATGTCACATAGTTTGAATCATCCAACATATAGCTTTTACAGACTGACTTCTTTCACTTGGCAATATGCTTTTAAGGTTTCTTTTTTTTTTTACCATCTATTTTCAGCACCCTGCAGTAATGACATTCCTTTGTTCTTCCTCATGCAAAAACATGTTTAAAATCTGTACATTTAGTCACTATCATTATACACTCTAGGCATTCCTAGATTATACCATCTTTTAAGGTTTCTTCATGTCTTTTCATAACTCAATTGCACATTTCACTTTATTGCAGAATGATACTCCATTGTTTGGATGTTCCACAATTTGTGTATTCATGCAACTACCAGAGGGTGTTACAGTTTCATGGGCTGTTCAAGCAAATAGCATGCAGTGGGCAGGTTTAAACAATGGGAATTTAATGGCCTACAGTATTGAGGTCAGGAAAAAGTTCAAATCAAGCCATTCTCCAGGTGATACTTTCCCTCAAAGACTGTAGTATTCTGGGCTGGCTGCCAGTGATCTTTGGTCCTGGGCTTCTCTGTCATACGACAATGCATATGGTGGCCTCTCAGTTCTCTTCTGTGTTCCAATTAAGCTTCTTACTTCTCAGGGATTTCTCTATCTCTGTCTGAATTCATTCTGCTTCTAAAGGACCCCTGTAATAGGATTAAAACCCATTGTGATTGAGGTAAGCCACACCTTAGCTGAAGTACCCTCATCAAAAGTTTTTACTTACCATGGGGTCACACCCACAGAAATAGATTAAGTTTAAGGACATGTTTTTCTGGGGTACATGCGGTTCCAAACAACACAGAGGTCATATTGGTTGAGTCAAAATATTGCCATTAAGATTAAAACTGATATAAGTGCTCACATGCAAGTTTTTGTATGGATATAAACTTTCAAATCATTTGAGTAAATACCTAGGAGTACCATTCATAGACTATATGATAAGCCAATATTTAGCTTTGTAAGAAATTGTAAGACTGTCTTCCAAAGTGGCTGTACCATTTTATGTTCCCAGTAGGAATGAATGAGCATTCTGTTCCTCCACATGCTCATCAGCATTTATTGTCATTTTTTTTCAGACTTTGGCCATTCCAAAAGTTGTGTAGTGGTATCTCATTATTGTTTTAATTTAAAATTCTTTAATTATTTTTCCTTCATGGATCATGCTTTTAGTATTATATCTAAAAAGTCATCACCAAACCCAAATTCACCTAGATTTCTCCTGTGTTATCTACTAGAAGTTGTATAGCTTTGCATGGTCTATTTTGAGCGAATTTTTGTGAAATGTGTAAGATCTGCATATAGATTCAATTTTGTGTGTTTGTACAAGTGTCCAGTTTTTCCCTCACTACTTGTTGAAAATATCTTTTCTCCATTAATTGCATTTGCTCTTTTGTCAAACATCAGTTGACTATTTTGTGGGGTCTACTTTGGGGTTCTCTGTTCCATTGATGTATTCTGCCAATATTATATTGTCTTATTCACTGAAGATTTATAATAAGTGTTGAAGTCAGGTAGTGTCAGCCCCTTAACTTTTTTATTCTTTGGTATTGTGTATTCTGGGTATATTGCCTTTCCATTTAAACTTTAGAATCATTTTGTTAATATTCACAAAATAACTTGCTGGTGTTTTGTTTGGGATTGCATTGAATCTATAGATCAAATTGGGAAGACCTGACATCTTAAATATTGCCTTCTGATACATGAACATGGAATATCTTTTTGTTTATTTATCTCATCTTTGATTTATTTCATCAGAGTTCTGTAGTTTTCCTCATATTTCTTTGTACATATTTTTGTGAAATTTATATCTAAGTATTTCAATTTCTTGGTGTTAATGTAAATGATGTAGTGTTTTTGTTTTCTTCAATGATTTTTTTATGAGATATAATCATCCAAAGTATACAATCAGTGGTTCACAGTATCATCATAAAGCTGTACATTCATCATTACAATTGATTTTTGAACATTTCCATTACTACAAAAACAATAAAAATGAAAATAAAGGCAAAAAACAACAACTAAACATCCCATACATCCAAAGCCTTCATTGCTTATTTATTTTTTGTGTATTTTTCTTATTCATCTCCCCATACACTGGAAAAAGAGAGTATCAGTCAAAAGGTTTTCACACTCACATGTTCATACCTTAAGAGCTCTATAGTTATTCAATCACCTTTAAGAATCTTCAAGAATCACAGCTACTCCAATAGCTGAAAAAGAGATATCTATATACTACATAAGAATTCAAACAAAAGCTGAAAAGAGATATCTATATACTACATAAGAATTCCAATTGTGAACTGTTGGTATTAGGAAAGCAACTTGCTTTTATGTATTAAGCTTATATTCTGTAAGCTTGCTTTAATCACTTACTAGTTGTAGAATTATTTTTTCTGTGTCCATTCTTACAGATTCCCTACATTGACTATCATATCCTCTATGACTAAATAAATACAGTTGTATTTATCCCTTCCAAATCTGTATTCCTTTACTTCCTTTTCTTGTCTTACTCTATTATCTTCCAGTATGATATTGAATGGTGATGGGGGACATACTTGGATTGCTCCCGCTCATAAGCAGAAAGCATCTATTTTCTTATCATGAAGTGTTATGTTTATTGTAGGCTTTTGTAGAAATTTATCAAGTTGAGGAAATTGTTAACTATTCCCCGTTTGCTGAGAAGTTTTATCAATACAGGCATTGAATTTTACCAAACGTTTTTTTCTGCATTTATTTATGCAATCTTATGATTTTGTTCTTTATCCTGTGATATTATGAATTGCATTAAAATTGATATTCAAATGTTGAATCAGCTTTGCGTACTTGAATAAATCCCACTTGGTCGTGGTAAATAATTCTTTTATACATTGTTGGACCCAATTTCCTAATAATGTGCTGATGATTTTTGCATTTATGTTCATGATAGATCTTGGTCTGTCATATTCCATCCTACTAATATCTTTCACTGGTTCTAGTATTAGGATAATGCTTTATGAACTCACTTCATAAAGTGAGTTCCATGCCTCAATTTTCTGAAAGAGATTTTAGAGAGTTGATATAATTTCTTCTCTAAATATTTGGTAAAATTGCCTAATAAAACCATTTGGGTCTGATATTTTCTGTTGTAGAAGGTTGTTAATTGTTGATCCAATTTCTTCAATAGATATAAGCCTATTTAGATGATCTTTCTCTCCTTGCGTGAGTTTTAGCAGATTGTGTGTTTCAGTGAAAGGTTCCATTTCATCTAAGTTATCAATATTGTGCCTATAATGTTTTTCATAACTTTTGTACTTTTAAATAACTTCTAATGAATCTTGGAAGTGTCTAAATTAAAGGCACCAAATTCTTCAGATGGGGTGGGACAAAAGCTTTGCTTGGTTAAGCAGAAGTGGAAAAGAATTAGGATTCTGTTAGGTAAGATTTAGACAGAACCCCAAGTAGAGAGTTCTGGCCTAAGGAAATAGAAGATAAAGAAACCAAAGTATTGACTAAATGAGAAGCTATGCAGAAATTGGAAGAATAAATATCAAGAGAAAATTTAGGTAGAATAAAATTTTGGAGGGACTAGAGTTAGAGATCTTGATTAGAAAGGAGAAATTAATACCAGTGGAGATATAGGGTGAATCTTTAATGATGTCAGCTTGCCTCTGTGACTTAACTTTAGGAAATCAGATGGCCTTGTTGCAAAGGACTTTCTATTCAGTTTAACTAGTCAAAGGTAAGGCAGAAACACTTGGAATATACCTTTACTTTGGAATTTCCTAGGCCCTCAGGGCTTTTAAAAAATGCTTTACCAGTTATATCCGTCCTAATTTAATATTATTTCTCTTTTCTTCCCTGAAATTAAATTTAAGGAAGGAGTTAAACCTCAGTCTAAATATTTTTATGAGCAAATGCATAATTGTCACTCTTAAAAGAGCCAACTCATTGCTATATAAATGCATCTGCTGTAGTTCGGGTCTTTTTTTTTTTGGTTCCTACAACTTTTTTTCTAGTGTATGTGATCACCATAATGTCTTCCTGTAGCTGTAAAGTGTTGAATCATCTGAGGCCATACAAAGAATATGAAGCATGTATTATCAAATTTAGTGACATTTTCTCATTAAAACCTTGGTGTCTGTGTTGATCAAGCAGGTAAAGAAGAGGTTAATGAGACCTTCAAAGCGTACTCTCACCTATTAGAAGAAGATGGTG
>PVIY010018268.1:0-15323 GCA_004026745.1 Myrmecophaga tridactyla | reverse complement strand
CTTATTATTATATGTTCTTTTTGTTGTTGTTGCTACTGCTATTATTGTTGTTGGTTGTGGTGTTTGCAATTGCTGATAATGAAAATTTGAAAGGGAAAAAGATAGAATCTGTTTTTTGTTTTTATAAATTCTTGAAAATTTGCATGTCCTCATGACTGTGTTATTTATCCATAAGCTGAAAGTAAATATTAGGACAAAATTTTGAGTATAATTCCTAAAAAAACTAACCATTATATTTTACCATATTGAGTTAACCTCAAGAGGCAACCGGTGCTATGGTTGTTTGTACATACACACATGGGGGAATATATGCATAACAACTATGCATATATTAGTAGTTTTGGACAAAATAAATTGAAACATAGCATAAAAGCCTTTAATAAGTCACTTCTCTCTTTCATACTTTTCTATCCATGTGTAGGAAATAGACAGATGTCAGAAGGAGTAAGTACAAAATACTCCAGATGGCCAGCATAATTTTTACAATTGACAATTTCCAATTTATATAGACAGAATAACATTAAGATGAAATGGAGCTGTACACTTTAATTTAATTGATTATAGGCATATAAAACATATGTTCCACCATTTCTATTTTTATAAGGCACCTGAAATATCAGAAATGCCAAATAAAAATACCAATATCCCTAATACTCACATAGAAAGTCTTTAAAAAGTTTTAATATTCCTGCTTCTTTCAAATATGTTGTAATTAAGGTGGATTTTTTAATTGGGACCACCAATGCTGTAACAAAGGTCTCTTCTGGCTTGACACCTGTTGTGCACCAGAGCTCAGGAATCATTCAACAGTGTCACACAACTTATGCTGTGGAAGAGAGAAAATTTAAATGTAAGAGTCAGAGAAGAGAAGCCGCATATCACTCATTCTTGATTTATATTATGAGCATGCAGGGTCTGGGCCATTTGCTGGACAAATGAAGGGAGAAGGTATGATCCAATGGAGAAATATTTTCCCACTATTCCATTGATCTCCTTTTCCATAGAGCATGCACAGAAGCAATCTTTCCAGTAGAAGAAAACTCACATTCTGTGGCATCAGGAAGTGTGATTTGGATGACAGCTATTGATAGTTGTCTAAGAATTTCAGTTAACAAATACTTATAGATATTATAGCCCAGGGGGAGTTTCATTCAGTAGGGGAGAATGAATCTTCGAATGAAGGAAGCCATAACTTTTGTGGATAGTTGAGCTTGGTGCAGCCCCTCTAATGGGTAGAAGGTAACCAGGGTTGTTTCTTGGGCAATCTTAATCATGTTTTTATACACGATACTTTTCATTGAGATATTTTCTCATTTGTAAAGGCTTCCAAAAAAAATGTTCATTTAAAGCAAATGCATCACGTAATTACTCACATTCTTATTTAAGTGCCTATCAAGAGGTCACAAAAAGTATATAAGAATATAAGACCTGAAATTTGGATAGAAAGATTGTATTTATTTATTTATTTATTTGTGGGGCATGTATAATACATTCATAATGCACATATGTGTAACAAATATGTGTTCAGAACACCAGATATCATTTATGTATCATTTTATACATGTTCCATTGAATATAATCTGTTGGTTCTTTTTCTGAGCAGTTTGTTGTTCAATCTTTAGTGTGTGCCATGTGCATTTCATCAAATCATGAATAAAAATAAGGAAAATTCCAAATTTTATGGGCTCAGGCTTTGAGGCTAAGAGATGTTCCAGAGGAAGGTGTCATCAAGGTGTCTTTCTTCCAGAAGACAGTCAGGTTCTAGGTCTGGCTTCTGGTGATCCTTGGTCCTTGGCTTTTCTGTCACCTGGAAATGAAAATGAAGTCTCCCCTGACTTCTCCTTTCTCTCTTGGTTCATTGACTTCTGGAGTCCGGCTGCACCCCGCAGCTTTTCTCTCTGTGGCCTTTCCTATAAGGCCTTTAGCAAAAGGATTCAGACCCATCCTCATTTAGTTGGACCACATCTTAACTGAAGTAATCTCAACAAAAGCTCCAGTTTACAATGTATTCACAATCCACAGGAATGGATTGGAATTAACAATATGTGTTTCTGTGGTACATAACTCCAGGCCACTACACCCTTCATTGACTTGGCACAGAGCCAAACCACATTCCCTATGAAGATTTGTGGTCCTGGTCCAGAGAAAGCAGGCAAATCCTTATATAATAAATAGAAGCATGTATTTCTGATTTAATCTATTTGGTGGTGGCTTGAAAGGCTTCCAGTCCTAGAACTTGCTTTGCACAGAGCTCCTCTACAGAACACTATGGGAGAACAGCCAAATGGAAGCTTGAGGAATGGGATGGTTGGCTTTAGAACATATGGTTCAGCATCCAGAACCATGAAGAAACTGTATTCTAGGAAAAGGGAGATATTCATATCTGTTAAAAAGTGAATTCCAAGGGTCAAATAACATGCTCAAGACAACGTGCATGTCTGAAAGGATCAGGGAGCCTCCTTCACTTTGACCTTGGTCTATTCTCTAAAGTCATTGTAAAAAAATGTGTAAGTTTTGAAGATAAGCCCTCATAAGAGCCTATCTGCAAGATTTGGAATGGTGTTTTTCCCTTTTCTTCTTTTATTTATTTTTGTAAGATCCTGGAAATCAAAGAATGCTCCACAATAACACCAGCTGGATATAAGATTAAAGAATAGATACTTCAGAGTCTAAATTTCAGTGATAACACATTAAATATCAAAATGTCCAGGTTTCAACAAAAGATTACAAAACATACAAATAGACAAGAGGCAGAGGAGAAGATTAGAGGATTAGAGACCATCAAAAAGGAGTATCAGAACTGGGCTATACCAGATGAAGTCTTATTCCTAAATATGCTAAAAGTCTAAAGAAAATAGAACAAAAAACTAAAGGAAATCAGAAAATCAATAGATGAGTACAAAGAGAATATCAATAGAGAAATAGAAATGATAAAAGGGAACAGAACAGAGCTGAAGACCACAGTGACAGAAATTAAAAATTCCCTAGAGGAGTTTTGGTTTGCTAGCTGTTCAACACAGATACCATGAAATGAATTAACTTTAACTATGAGGATCTGTTAGCTTACAAGCATAGACATTGGAAGCTGTGAGGAAGTCTAAATCTAGGCATCATCAGGATGATGCTTTCTTCCCAAAGACCAGTTAGCAGTGATCCTGGATTCCTCTGTCACATGGCAAGACACATTGCGGAATCTGTCTGTCTCTCCTTTTACCTTTCAACTGAATATATATGAATATACATACATGCACATATATGTATATATATATATATATTCATATATATATATATATAAATATATATTCATCCCATGTATAAATATTCCAGTATCCTGGTTCATGCCTTAACTAAAATAACCTAATCAATAGCTCCTATTTACAGTAAGTTTACACTCACAGGGATGGATTAGCTTTAAGAACATAATTTTCTGGGGTACATACAGTTCCAAACCACCATAGAATTCAACAGAAGATTGGTGCTGACAGAAAAATGAATGTGTACTTAAAAATAAGACAATTAAGTAGCACAGAAGAAAGAACTAAGAAAAGTAAACTGAGCCTGCGGAACCCATGTGACACCATCAGGTATACCAAATAATGTAGACGTCCCAAAAAAGGAAGAAAAAGAGAAGGAGGCAAAGAGAATATTCAAATAAATAATGGCTGAAAACATCCCAAATTTATTGAAAAAATATGAACATAAGTATCCAAGATGCTGAAAGGACTCTAAACAGGATAAATTCTGGTAGACCCACACCATACCATGTTAAAATCGAACTGTTGAATGCCAAAGATAAAGGGAGAATTTTGAAAGCCACAAAAGAAGGAAGTTGTCACGTACAAAGGAGCCTCAATGAGATTAAGTGCCAATTTCTCATTAGAAAAATGGAAGCAAGAAGACAGTGGAAGATGTATTTAGAGTGCTGAAAGCAAAATATGCCAACCAAGAATTTTGTTTGTTTGTTTTTGCATGGGCAGGCACTGGGAATCAAGCCCGAGTCTCCAGCATGGGAGGGGAGAATTCTGCATGCTGAGCCACCGTGACCTGCCCCGAACCAAGACTTCTGTATTGGGCAAAACTGCCTTCTCAAAATGAGACGAGGTGGAATGAAGACATCCCTTGATAAACAAAAATCTGAGCGACTTTTTCACCACTGATCCTTTAAGTAAAGTTAAAGGGATTTCTGAAGGTCGAAAGGAAAGGACACTAGATAATTGACTGAAACCATAGGAAGAAATAAAGATCTCCGGTAAAGATAATGACTTGGTAAGTATAAATGCCACTTGTATTGTATTATTGATTTGTATATCCACTTTTACTTCCTGTAGTATCTAAAAAGTAAATGCATAAAATGTAATGAAAAATCAGTGATTCTGAACCCCAAATCTAAATATGTAACTTGTGAGTAAAACTACATAAAGGTTGGGGGTAGAAGGGCTATAGAACATAGGTGAGTTAAGTTGGTATCAAAGCAAACAAGATTATTAGTTTCCAGATTTTTTTTTTTTTTGTATGCTGTATGGCGGGGTCAGATTTCATTATTTTCTCATTTGAGTATCTTGTTATTGCAGCATCATTTGTTGAATTTTTGTGTTTGTTTTGCTTTTTTGCTTGTTTTTTGGGAAGTCCATGGACTAAAAATTGAACCCGGGTCTCCCGTATGGCAGGTGAGAATTCTACCACTGAACTACCCTTGAATCCCATTCAGATTTTAAATTTAAGCCCCAGAAAATATTAGAGAATATTAGAGAATTTGCAGACTCATAGAGATAAAAAGTAGAGTGCAGGCTAACAGGTGTGGAGGAAGGGACAATGAGATTATAAGAAAAAATAATGTAACATTTCTGTTTGATATGAGGGAAAGTGATAGGAATGGGCGATGGTGAAGGCTCTGCAAAGTTGTGAATGCAGTTAATCACTTTGGATGGTATGCTTGTGAGGGGTTGGGATGGGAAAATTATGTTGTTTATATATTTCCATAATTTAAAAAAAAGGAAAGAGCAAAGAGATACTGACAATAAATGCAACACATATACTTGCTGAGATCTAAGAATTGAGGAGAAATTGCTTGAAAGGACATTATTGGGGCATAATGAAAAATTAAAATATACAATATAAGTATTTGTTATGCAAGTGAATATACACATTCTTAGGACAGGTACATAGAAGTATATTATGTGCTTAAGCATTATTATGTGTGCAACCTGCTCTCAACTGATCAGAAAATAATTGAGATAGAGAGATAAGTGGGTAGATGAATATAGGACAGATAGAATAATATAGCAAAGAAATGGCAAAACTAAAAAAATTGTGGAACTGGGTATCTGGAGAAAGGGGTATTGCGTTTGATCATTTGCTTGGAAAATAGATTATAATGAGGCAAGACTGAAAGCTGAAAGAGGAGGAGGAAACCACCTTTCTCTTTCCTTTTTTAAAAGAGGGATTATACATACACAGTAAAATATTTAAAGATATACTAGAATCAAGCTATTATCTCTTCCTTTTCGATGTGGTAAGCGTTATTCTGACTAAAATAATGGAAGTCCACAATAAGTGAATTTACATAAAGAAATATATAAACAACGTAATTTTCCCATCCCAACCCCTCACAAGCATACCATCCAAAGTGATTAACTGCATTCACAACTTTGCAGTACCTTCTTTATGTAAATTTACATAGTACAAGCCACACATAGTACAAGCCAATATATAACCCCAACAAACCAAAAATAAAAATGCTTATCTCTACTGTGTTCAAAGAAGTGAGATGAGTTTTCTACCCTATTTTTTTTTAGTGCTAGTTATGATTTGCTAAATAGATTTTCACACCCACTAATGGATTATAAACTGAAATTTTTAATTGGCCCAGATAAGTTGTATTGCAGAGGTGCAGGTGAAAAGAGAATGTGCTTTGGATTAGGCAGTAGAAATGAAAAAATGTAAGTATATTTGAAAGAGACCGCTGACAGGATTTGCTGATTGAATTATGGAGCCGGAGAGAGAGGTAAATAATTTGAATCCTTAACCTCTTACTTCTTCCCTTTAATATTTAAATGTATATACATGGTTTATATCTTAAAAACAAACAAACATTTCTCACTCATTCTCTTATTTCCCTAAGCTACATCTCTACATCCACTTTTTTTTAGTCAAATACTCCCTCTCATGTGAAAGGTTTAGGGGGCGAAAGGGTGAGAAAGAAGGACAGTAGACCGGGAAATTTAAAGCCGTCAGGTTTATTTCTGCGCTCCGGGGCTGAGATCACCGAACCCAAGACGGAGGGAGGCGAGTCTGCGCCTGGGTGATGGCGTGGGCGGTTTTTAAGCAAGGGGGTCAGGTGACGTCCAGAAGGGGCGGGTCCTCAGTTCCGGAAGTCAGGTGTCCGGAAGGGGCGGTTCCAGAAGCCATGTTGGGAGGGGCCACACAGCCTCCGCCGCTCCAGTTGCAGTGCCCTTCCCCGTTCTCCGGACGTAGCGTCATGGTTCACCTTTCCTCCCTTCTTATTCACTTGTTAACTGAGTTTTGTCCCCGTCATTCAATTCCACACCTAATTGATGGGAAGTATAAAGTAATATTCAGGCTTTTTCTTAACTCACCCCGAAGTGATATCTGTCTTTTTGACTATTACTCTGAAAAGTTCATTATTTTGCTTCCTTGACCTGGTCCTTACAGCTTATTTTACGGTCTCCTGTCATCTTTGGATTTTAAATCTCCCTCCTACCCTCCGTTGGCTTTTTATTGCTCATTGTCTTCAGAATTCTTCTTTAGATCCTTTTTATGTTATTTTGTTACTTAACCAAACACTTTTCAGGAAGATCTTATTCACTCCTGTAACTTTAATTCCTGTTTTTATGTCAGTTTCACTAAAATATATAACCCTGTTAGGTTCTTATCTTCTTCATTTCAAACTTAAATGTACAACTGACTGGATGACAAATCCAAATGAAAACATGACAGATAACTGAAATTATAGGTCAGGCCTAGTTTCATGGACAAACAACCTGTGTAGACACAAGGGATCCTCATTCAGAAGGACATTTTCATTTCTCACCAGGCTCCACAAATTATGCAGCTATCTTGCTGTGGATCAAAGTCAGAATTCATTTTCCCAAGTAGATTACGACCTCCCTTTCCACTAGCAATCCCTAATCCACCCCTTTCCTTTGTATTTCTTGCTCCAAAGACTATCATTTTCTATACTTTAAGCTTTTTAAAAATTTTCTTTTATATTTTCAATAATATCTTTGTTTTGCTATTACTTAAATTTCTGTTATAGATTATCTATGGATATTTTAGAAAATGAACATCTAGCTCCCTATAGCTACTCCAAATGATATATCCCTTTCATCTATCCTCCTATAATAATAACTTCAGGATTGTTAAGTGTATCAACATCCAGGGCATATATTATTATAACTATGTAAATACTATTCACAGCTGAGCTGTATTTTGCATTTGTGGTATATTTACTATCTTGTACTGTCTTTTATTTTCCCTTGAAGTAATATCTGTTCTAAAACACTTTCTTTAACACATCCCTTCTTGTGTGCTCCTACTGTAAACTATCTGTTTCTTTTCTATACTTGATGGGATCCTTTTTTGACATCATCATGAGATTCCCTTATTATCTCCCAAATACTAATTCTCTTGTTGGCAACTCCATGAATACTTCCTTCTATTTTTACTGCTCATGTTGAAAATGCATATTATCCAGTACTTTTCTGAGAAAGGATGAATAGATGATAATTATTTTTGAGATATTTTGTGGTATATAAATTGGTACTACTCAGCATCCATTCCCACCCACCTTCTAATGTGCTTTTCTTCACTACAGAGCTTGGACAGATAAAAATATTTTCACAGAACCCCTTGCAGAAATAATTATGCGGATAAACTGTTTCATCAATCTAATGTACTTTTGTAAGATGTGGACAGTCTAAATGAGATGGTGGTTTTACTTTGCCTACTTTTGCTGTTTCAACTGGCAAGCATGGTCATAGAACATTCTGGACTTTGTACAGCACTGTGAGCAGATGGAACATTGTCTAGACATGTGTCTTATAGTCATCAGGAGACAGGACCCAAGACAATCTATTTTGTTGGGGCGCATCATAGCAGGCCTGGTAAATGAGAATAGTGGATTCAGGTGAAGTAATAGTGGTCCCAGCCACTGCAAAATATCCGGTCCACTATCAGCAGAAGCCAATACTCACTCTTCATCGTGGCAATAGTCACGGATGTTAGTTCAGTGATATCGGACACTTTTTCAAATGTAGGGCCAAAAAATTTTTCTTCATTGGAATGACGGATTTATTTATTCTTCGTCTGATTTGCCCAGCCTACCAGGCTTTCGCTAGCGGTACCATCCAGGAACTTATTAAACACCTGTTTTGATGTTTTTGAATACCACAAAGTAGGAATTTTTAGCAAGAACTTCATTTTAAGATAAAACCAGCAAGGCAGCCTGCATTATCTTTGAGATTCACTTGACTTTCCACTTATCCCACCGTCTGGAAACGACGGACCTAGCAAATATGAACCTCGCCCACGGAAAACGTTGTATAATAAGCTATAGTGGAAGACATCGTATGATAAGCTATCGTCAGCTAGGAGACATCAAAAGGGCCATCCCAGAGGATTTGGTATATGCTTTGAAACTATAACTTACACATGCTATTGTTTCTTCATGACCATCACATATGTCAATGAACAAGGGGTTAATAAGGGGAATGGCACTTCTCCCTATGACACATTTGCAAAATTTCTGCTTCTGAGTTCACAGGTCTTAAAACCTCAAAAGAAGTTCTTCAACCAGGAAATGTAACAATAGTTTCTATGATTGAAATTTCACACTGCCAGCTTTCCAATGTGTACTCCATGCCTCTGGCATTACTTGTGCACTTTATCAAGAGGAATTAGCTTTGATATTACACAATGAGGAATATGTTATATCTAAAATCCAGTGAGGTATCTTCTTGTACTGTGATTAGACATTCCCAAGAATAAATTTTTGTTCTTCTAATCTGGTAAAGGATACCAACAAGCTGATGTTCTGGTTGAGAGCATAGGTAAAATGAAATGGTTAATAAAAGAAGAAAGCTATATATAAGAACAAAAGCTTCATGACCAGTTGTAAAAAATGAGGTCTGTAGTAGGCCATTATATTTTCTACCTCATTCTCTTTCTCACCTTCATTTCCTCTATTATATAGGATATGACATTATGACTGTGATTTTTAATAGCTTGTTACATAGGGTTCAGGTTATTAAAATTTGATTGCACCAGAAAGGAATGATCATCATCAGCATGGATTCAATACGGTTTTTGCTCATTACCTTTGGTGGAATTATGAGTGCGTTTGTGTTTGTGATAGTTATATTATGTGACGTAGGAGTATTTTGGCAATGTTGCTATTTTTAGATGGTTACGTATGGAAAGATATGTGTGTATGTGCGTAGCTGAGGAACCACACAGAGCTGAACTGCTGTAGATATGGTTAATGAAACAACTTGTGAGATATGGCAGCATGGGTCTGGAGGCAATATCTCTACCAATAGCTTCCTGGCTTAATAGGCAGAGTTTTCTGATTTAAAAAGTAGTTTCCTTCATGACCTGATATCTAATTTGAACCTAGATATGATTCCTTATTTTTGGCAACACTCTCAATATTTTCTAAGCAATTTAATAATCAGTAATTAATTCCTTTCTGCATACATGAGTGAGAACCTGAAACCTGACTTATATAATATGAATGCCTGAATTATCTTTATTCTGTGCTATACTTGATTGAAATCTTCACTGATTGGTCGCATGCTTTTAGGTTGGAAATGACTTTCCCTCAGAATTTTGAAGGCTTTCCCTATGTCTTCCATATTCTAGAATTGTTCTATTGAAAGGATTGATAAATACTAATTCGTGTGTCCATTTCTTTATAAATGCCCTTTCTTATTTTCTCATTCTTTCTCTGGAAGAAATCAGAATATTGTTTTTCTGTTTTCCCCCCTATTGTTTTGTAATTTTAAAATGATGTCTTTGATGTTGTTCTTTTATTGTCTAATACTATGAGCAATCTAAAGACACATTAAATCTGCAAAGGAAAAAAGAATGTCTTTTCAAATGTATCTGTGCAGTTGCTCTCTTTCAAGACTCGTTCATACAATGAGTTTATAGAATTATCTCCAAGTCAAAGATTAAGGGTCTCCCTTACCCTTCCTGTACAGTTGTCTTTTCTAGGGTATGTGCATCTGGCCCTTGGAATTCCTCCCATTCACATGGTTCCAAATCTCCCGTCTTCCCTAGGAAGCAGTTTCCTCTCAGTCATGGCCCTTGCACCGGATGTCCTGCAGCTAGCAATAATTTGCTCCAATCAGCACGATTGACCATTCTCTCACAGCGCTCTATAAATTAGCTCAGTGAAATGCCTAAAACATGCAGAACAATCTCTGCAACAGCAGATCCTTTGGGCTACCACCAGACAGATTTGGCTAGACATACATGCCCCTGGTATGTACTTAAGCGCTTTCTCTGGACCTGGGACCAGGAATCCACACTGGGAGCAGGAGTTAGCACCATGCCCACCCAGTGAGGGGATAAGGAAGAGCCAGCCAAGATGCCTTGAAATCCTACTACTTTTAATTTGCCTTTCACTTGATTTGGTGCTCATCCTGATATTGCAATCCTTTAACTGTTTTCTGGAGCTTTAGAAAGATGTTTCTGCAGGACTCACTAGTTGTTCAAAGCCTCTGTGAAGAAACAGAGCCCTGAAATTTCTCATTCTGCCATCTTTATTGGGCCGGGCTGATGAAATATCTTAAACACAAAAATGATTTTCTCTATGGTGTATACATTAGCTTAACTCATAATTTTGTGCTTAAAAGTGTAATAAACTTCATAAACTAGTTCATCTATTTCATTATTATCACTATGGTTTGGTAATTTCACACTGAGAATATTGAAGAAGTATATAAATTAATTAGCTTAACTCATGAGTTTTTTTCAGTAATAATTGCATATTGTGGATAAGAGGAGATAGTAACTATTAAACCACAAGGTGCCTAAGAAAAGAATTGTTGAATCCCAATCCTTGTGTAAATGTAGGGAGATGCATATAGCTTCAAAAATTTTTTTACTTCAAACATCTGGCACTACTTAGTCTGACAACTGAAACACTATAGGCCATTTCTCAATTATCATAATTAAAAACATAAAGCAGTAAGGTATATAAAATAATCATGGGGTCAATAAAAAGTTATTTTAATTAAAGCCTCAGAAGCCTGATCATAAATGCCAGGTTTTCAAAATGCAAGGATTTTTACCAAATATGCTGCAGTCTGTTCTCTAGTGAAACACTGTACTAAATTGCAAAAGAAAAAGCTGAATGCAGAGTTTAAAAAGCAATCCAGTGAATCAAGAAAATTTCCCAGCAACCAATAAACAGGACTGCAATTAATTAGTTACTTATATATTCGATTAACTAACATAGGTAACCATATGTCGTTTTGAAATAGATTGTACTTTGAAGGATATATCAATAAAAAGTTGAATAGTTAGTAGTTAACAATTGGTATGATCTAATTAAAACATTTAAGGTACAGAATTAAAAGTGTATTATGGAGATTATATTAAGGAAACTAATAAAGAACTTAATGAAAATGTAATTCGATAGTTTTTAATTAAAATATTTCTGTGACCCTAGTTTTTGACCTATTGTGTTCACTATTTATTTCTTTGATCAGTTAAAATTACAGCACTGATTTGTTCCTAGGAAACAGGTTGACTACGAGAGTATAAAATGTGTAGAACAAAATGGCAAATATATTTAATGTCTATTAGAAAATATAAATATAGCTGATTGTCAAAAATGATTAACACAAATTAGATCTCAAAATCAAAATTGCTTTGAGGTGTAGGACAACTTCAGAACTATTACATGATATCAATGCTGCAGAATGTGATCTGATAATTACATACATTTTCATATACTCCTGTGGCCTACTCCACCCTATTTGTTAATCTCCTGCTTTAACTTTTTGATCACTGAACCTATATCCCCTCTGAACCTTTCTCTGTTGCTTCTAAGCTCTTTTATCATGACACTATTGGCTTTCCTACTGATTTGCCTACAATCATACATTAGTACATACCTTTCAATTACAGTAATTTGTTTCAGGTCTGTCTCCACCATTCAGCCATATATATTTTAAGACCAGGGATGCATCCTATTTATTACTGCTAATAAGGTATACAGCATAGGCTTCACATTAATTAGGCACACTCTCATTAATGAATGGATTCAAGCAAGCTTTGGAAGGTGTTTAATGGCTAGTGCTTACAATGCATTTTAATGTTCTAATCTTCTAAGAACTACATACACATGTTCACACCTATGCAAATAAGCAGACTGACTTGATCTGTACAGCAATATTATAAAGTTTTGTAATTATGCCTATATTCCAAAAGAAGAAACCAAGGCACACTCAACTTCCCCAAAGTCCCACAGCTAATAAATAGTGGGGCTAGGATATATTTGAGCAGTCAACAAATGGAGTACATGTTCTTTACCCTGCTTAAAATGGTTGCACTGTTGAACATCTTAAAACTTTCATGGAGAAGCTAGTGGTAAGAAATTTCACTATCCCCTGTATTCATTGTCATTCTTTTTTGTTTGAAGTGGTAGACTCCCAGCTTAAACTAGTTTAATAAATACAGGATAATTAATTGGCTTACAAAAACTAAAGAGTCAAAGGTTAATTTGGGTTTCAATCACCTATGGATCTAGGTGCTTAATTATTTTGTAAAAAATTAAATAGATCAGTTCCTTGTCTTTTCACTCCCTCACCTTGCTTTCTCTTCCGATAGTGTCATTATTAGCAGGCTCTCTTTGTGTGATTTTAATATGAGTCCCACAGGGCGCCAAGCTCCAAAGGCTCTATTTACCAGCAATGTCAGAAGGACATTTGCGAGTCACAGCAAAATTACTTGGGGAGGTTTTGCAATAATTTCTTACCAATGAACCATGGAAAACAAGTTTTGGGGAACTTTGGCCAAGTTAAAACTCCAGATCGCAGCTTTGGAACACAAGGATGTGATGTTCTAGTTTGCTAGCTGACAGAATGCAACACACCAGAGATGGATTGGCTTTTAATAAAAGGGGATTTATTTTGTTAGTTCTTCAGAGGAAAGGCAGCTAACTTTCCACTGAGGCTCTTACGTGGAAGGCACAGGATGGTCTCTGCTGGTCTTCTCTCCAGGCCCCTGGGGTCCAACAACTTTCCCCAGGGTGACTTCTTTCTCCATCTCCAAAGGCCTGGGCTGAGCTGCGGGTGCTGAGATGAGGTATGCCGAGCTGCTTGGGCTGTGCTACCTTGCGATCTCTCATTTAAGCACCAGCCAATTAAGTCAAACGTCACTCATTGCAGCAGACACGCCTCCCAGCCGACTGCAGATGTAATTAGCAACAGATGAGGTTCACGTACCATTGGCTTATGTCCACAGCAACAGAACTAAGTGCCTTCACCTGGCCAAGTTGACAACTGACTCTAACTACCACATGTGATAAGCTTTACCTGAACCTAATATTGTGAAGGGGAGAGGGATGTCTTCTTCCAAAGATGCTGAGCAGGAAAAAACAATCTTATGTGAATAAACAAGGTCAGAAGGTTAGTTGGTAAAAGAATCAGGATGTAATATAAACTTTTCCTTTTGAATCTATCTTTTCATTCTAAGTGGCAGGTGAAAATCCCCTGAATTATACAGTGCCATTCACTATGTGCTGAAAATAAGCCTGACTTATTTATGGAGATGCCATATTCAAACCAGGGGCAAAAAAAAAAAAAAAGATACACTTGCAGACACCATAGCTAATGATATCCTTAGCAGATGCAGAGCCAGCCAGAGCCACATATGTGAATTAATTTCTGACTTTTCTATCTTTTACTTAGATACCTGAGCAATATATTGGCCATCCAAGTCAAATAGGCTTAATACACCAATAGGCTTAATACACCTGAATGCCTAAAATGTTAGTTACTGGATACCCAGATACCATAATTGAAAATGAAAGTAAAAAATAAATTAATTTCAGATTCAATGCTCGAAAATATCTAGCAAGTAAAACAACTAAAATTCAAACCAGTTACAATGTAATACATTAAGTACTTTATTAAGGCTGTGATAAATGAGCCTTATCACATTTATAGAAAGGAGTGGTTACAAAGAAGGAAATGGTGTGTTTGGGATAGAGTCCTAGTCAGGAATGTTTCACAGTTGTTTGGACTTTTGAGCTAAACCTTGAAAATTAAACAGTTCTTTATTTTTATTTTTTGTATTTGTTTTGATTTGGTGGGAGATGAGAGAAAGGATTATAAGCAGAGCAAACAGCATAAACAAAAGCCACGCAATATAAAAGTCAATAAGTTCTTAGGCAATAATCTATCATGGGTAAAGAAATGGGTACAGCAGGTGGTAAGGCTGGAACTGTAGGTGGAGGATATTCTATATTCTGCTTAAGTCTTTATGATATTTTTCCTGATAATTTAATGAGGTTTTATTAGAGATAGCTTTAGACAGTTACTTGAAAAAATAAAAGATGTGCATGAAACTTGTTTTTCTTTTTGTTGGAAAGAACGAGATAGGGAGAGAAAGAAGAATGAGGGAGAGAAAGAGAGAAAGAAGAATGGGAGAGAGTGGGAAATAAAAGAAAGAAGAAAGAAAGAAGGAAGGCAAGAAGGAAAAAGAAATAGGAAAAGAGTCACAAAGTACTCATATTGTTTTATTTATTTAATTTTCTTGGCATTTGGAGGAGGAAATTCTACCTTTATATGGGTGATGAAAAAAGGTTTCTGCTTACTTGAATGTCTATGAAAAATATTACAATTAGCATCAAGTTTGCATTACCTTAAAAATACCTATCCTTTGCTTGCCTACATGACTTTGATGCACTGGTGGAACAACTGATTCTAACTTGGAGAATTGGGTATTTCTTGGTGTTTTACCAATTAAGAGCAATGCATACATTGTTTATAAGTGGAATAACTTTGAACAGCTTAAAATATTGATTTAATAACTTGATGTATACTGTATAGTAGGAAGATATGACAAATTTCATGAACTTGGGCCAAAATATTGCCCTTGTGGGAGGCAACTTCTAAAAGGTCCTCAAAAATTCTGACTTCTGGGATTTACGCATTTATGTGATATCTTCCCCTTGGGTGTGGACTGGACCTAGTGACAATTATGAATACAACATGACAAAAGTGATGGGATATCATTTTCCCAACATTTAGTTACCAAAAATATTATGACTTCTACGCTGATCATTACCT
>PVIY010018267.1:12360-47995 GCA_004026745.1 Myrmecophaga tridactyla | reverse complement strand
CCTGCGGGCCCCAGTGCTGGGCGCACACAGGTGCCCGCCGAATGGACAGACGAAGGGCTGAGGCCGCTGTCCCTAACCACTCCCAACTGCCCCACACCTTTGCCAGGTGCACCCCTTTATCTTCTCTGCCCTCCACCCCAGCTCGGCGTCTCTGGTTGGGGGGGGCTGGGACACTGCCAGACTCGGGGTGGGACTGGGGTGGGGGGGCTGCTTTGACATCGCTGCATGCTCCCTGACTTTCCAGGACCGGACAAGAGGCATGGAGGGAGCGTCATCGGCAGCGCACAGGCCGCCCCCAAACACTGCCCGCTTCCTCGGACCTCTCAGTCCCTCGCAAGGACCAAGCAGAGCTCTGTCCATCTGCTTACAGATGCCGAACTGGCCCTAGGGGGTCAGTGCTCGCACCCCATCATCAACCTCTTCACAGAGCAAGAAGCTCAGGCCCAGAGAGGGGCGCCGAGAGCCCAAGGGCACAGAGCAGTTTGTGTGACCAGTGGTGGTTGCATTCCGGCACCAAGGGGTGCACCGTGGGGTGTCGGGTCAGCAGGGGTGGGGGACGAATGACGTCACCATGAGTCTCAGATCCCAGGGATCCCCCTCCCACGATCTCACTGGCCCCACCGGGCCTTCGGCTGTCGGGCAGCCCCTCCCACTGCCCCCATCTGGGGCCGGCCTGCCTGTCCTGCTCACTGGGTCCCACGTTCCCACTGGGGTCTGAGCTTTAGCAGTGGGGGAGAGGTGGGGGCTGCCTGTGGTGGGGGTCCCATGCGGTGGGCAGCGGCGAGCACAGGCTCGGGCACAGGCTCCAGTGCTGGCCCTGGCCTCCCCCGCCACCCCGGGGAGGGAGCTGTGGCCGACACAGGCGGAGCAGGGAAGGCATGTTCCCTCCGCTGGGCGCAGCGCGGGGGCTGTTATTTTTGGAGGGCGCTTGCATAACCAAGGCGCTGCCCCAAGGATTCTCTCGGCAAGTTCGGACGAGTTGCGGGGTGGGGTGGGGGTGGTGGTCCTGGTGGGAAACCCAGGCCCAAGGGAGACTGGAAACGGGGATATGAGGAGGGAGAGGGGAGAAGTGGCGAGTAACAGGCAGGCTCTGTCTGCCCTGGAGGATTTTGAGTCAATAAAATTGCTGACAGGAGTTTGGGAGTATGTGTGTGTGTGTGTGTGTGTGTGTTGTCTCCAGAAATCCAAGGCTGGCCCCCAGCTGCCCTGCTCCTGGCCCCAGGCCCCCCTCACCCAGCCCTAGTCCCCAGGAGACCCTGGGTGGCACCCCATGGGCACAGGGGTCAGTCCTCCATGGTTTCCAGAAGGGTGGGCTTTGTCGGCCCCACAGACACACCGGGAAGGCAGAGTTGAGGGTTTATCGCCCCAGGATTCCAGGGACAGGGAGGGAAGGCCTGGGCCCCATCCACGGGCTCGGGCCAAGCCGCAGGGTGCCTGAGGAGCCACTTTGGGGCTTGGGGACAAGCCACTGGGAACGTGGCCAGGAAGCAGCAAGCTCACCCTTCTGGAGGAAATGTGGACCCATTCCAGGGCCAAGGCGGGTATTTCTGTCACTGCCCATCATCTTGACCCTAAAAATAGCCTCTCAGAGCTGAGGACTCTCCTTGGGGAGGAGGTGAGTGTTTCGCCACCCCCAGTTACAAAGTCTGGGCTGCTCTGTCGCTGGGCAGGGGCTGCTGGGGCTCCCTCAACCCCCCAGAGACCCCATCCTGGACGCGGTTCCTAACGTCCTCAGCTGTGCCCGCAGCACAGAGCCCCTGCTTCTCAGGCTCTCCTGCCCTGCGGGAGCCCAGGAGTCCTGGCCTCGGTGGCCGTGGCACATGCTGGCTGCGTGACCTCGAGCAAGGTCACCATCCCCTGGTTTATTAGTTTTGCAATGTCGGGTGATTTATGAAGGTGGGAACCACTCCAGAAGATGCCTCGAGGATCAAATGAAAGAATCCCCTATGAGGTGCTTTGCTAAGAGCCCGGCAGCCCGGCCAGGGGCTTCCCAGCACCACATCGCTAGGTCACCTTTCTCAGGTGGCAGTTGGGCAAGATGTACTAAGTTTCAAAAATGCATAATTTCACTGTAAAGAAGTCATTTCATGTGGGGTAAAGACTCGTGGGCAAGAATTCAGCCCAAAGGGGTTCAAAATAAAGACCCAGGAGCTTAACTTAAAAGTCTGATGGCTCAGGAAGACAAAGCCACAGGCCATCTGTGATGGGGTACCATGAATTCGTTCCAAAAAAGCACATTTGAAACCAAAAGGAGAGATGGAAGATAAATACTGAGACGGTATAACTTAGGAATGCCTAGAGTGGACAATGATGGTGATTAAATATACAAATAAAAAACGTTTTTGCACGAGGGACTTTTGCACGAGGGAGAACAAATGAATGTCAATATTGCAGGCTGTTGGAAATAGATGGTATACGAGAAAAAGTGCAATCAATGCACGCTGGGGTTTACGGTCAACAGTGATATTGTAACAAGCTCCCACTGAATGCAACAAAGGCATTATGCCAACACTAAATGTCAACAGGCGGGGGGCATGGGGAACGGGTATGGATTCTTCGTGGAAGGAAAGGAAAGGTCTTCAGATAGATTATGGCGGTGAAGGTACGTCTATTCACATACGCTGGATTCTGACATGTGAATAAAATTGTTTAAAGATGAACAGAGAGAAACAAGCGCTGCAGAAAAATGTGAAGAAAGAGATGTACCTATTCCCTGTTGGTAGGGAAGCTGAGAGGTGCAGCCCCTTGGAGGGCAGTGTGGAGGTGCCACAGGAGGCTAGGGGTGGGGCTGCCAGATGATCCTGCAACCCCACAGCTAGGTATATATACCTGGAGGAACTGGGGAAATGGATGGACATTTGGACACTGGTATCTATGGCGGGAAAGATCGTGAGCCACGATGAATGGAGGAAGCCTAAGGGTACGACAACTGAGGAATGGAAGGGGAACTGCGGTATACACACACAATGGACTCCGGAGAGGCTGCAAGAAGGAATGAAGTTGTGAGGCATGTACCTATGTGAGTGAACCTTAAGGATTGAACGTTGAATGAAATGCCAGAAACAAAAAGACAAATATTATCATGCCTCACTCATATGGACTAATTATAACATGAAAACTTGGTGAACAGAAGACGAGAGCATGGGTTATGAGGTTGGGGCCTGTTGTAAAGGGTCCTAGATTGCAAGCTCTTACAGCAGTCACATCTATTCAGGAGGTGTAAGAGTTATTTCTAAATTTTGAGATACTGAGCTGCTTTTTAATAATCTAGTTATTCCCAGAAACTTTGGGTATTTATAGGACACCTGAGACTCAGAGTTAGAGCCCTGAAGCTATGAAAGTCAGCAGTATCCTATACAGGAACTGCTTAAAAAGTTGAAAAAGAGATCAGACTTCGACTAGAGATATGAATGAAGCTGATCTGCGTAAGACTAAGGTAAATCAGAACACAGGGTAAAGGATGATGTGGTCCATATTTTAAAACTTCAACCTCTGTGTGAGACCGAAAGGAGAGATATTTAGTTGGTGCCAGATTTATATTTTGGGTAGCTCATTATGTTATTTAACTTGTATGGTCAGTTTAGTTGAATATCGTTAAGTACATGGAATTTTGAATAGGGCGTGAGATTTTGTTGGTTTGCCCAGGTTAGTGTGATGACCCAATAAATCCCAGAGTAATTTGGGCAGTGAATAAAGAATTATTTGCCAAGTACCCTTTGGGGACTGGGGAGAAAGGAGGAAATATTCAACTTCCCAATCTGGGAAATTCCTGATATGCTCACAAGCAGTGGGGACAACCAAATCAACAGACTGAGCCCTCGATCTTGGGGCTCGCCCTGTGAAACTTATTCCTGCAAAGGATAGGCCAAGCCTAGTTGAAATTAAGCCTAAGAGTCACTCCCAGAGAACCTCTTTTGTTGCTCAGATGTGGGCTCTCTCTCTAAGCCAACTCCACAGGTGAACTCACTGCCCTCCCCCCCCTACGTAGGACATGACACCCAGGTGTGTAAGTCTCCCTGGCGACGTGGGACAGAATTCCCAGATTAGCCAGGATCCGGCATCATGGGATTGAGAAGCCTTCTTGACCAACAGGGGGAACAGAGAAATGAGACAAAGTTTCAGTGGCCAAGAGATTTCAAACAGAGTCATGGGGCTATCCTGGGGTTATTCTTACGCATTCTATAGTAATCCCTTTTTAGTTTATGGTGTATTTATGGTGTCTGCTGGAGGGAAGTACCTGAAACTGCTGAGCTGTGATACAGTAGCCTTGATTCTTGAAGACGATTGTATGAGGATAGAGCTTTTACAACGTGATGGTGTGATTATGAAAACCTCGTGTCTGATGCTCCTTTTATCCAGGGTATGGACAGATGAGTAAAAAACATGGATAAAAATAAACAAATAAATAATAGGGTGATAAGGGGTAAAATAAATTGGGTAGATGGAAATACTAGTGGTCAGTGAGAGGCAGGGGTAAGGGGCATGCAATGTATAGGTTTTTTCTTTTTTCTGGAGTGATATAAATATTCTAAAAATGATCATGGTGATGAATACACAACTATGTGATGATACTGTAAGCTACTGATTATACACCATGTATGGACTGTAAGTGTGTGAAGATTTGTCGATAAAAACATAAAAAAAAAGTCTGCTGGCTAGAAAATATGTTTTTCGATAATCAAGGAAATGTGAATATAAAATTTACCCTCAATATCATGGACTTAGGTTTCATTCCTTAGCCATGATGAGTAGGAGACTGCTCTTATTCCTAGAGATAAATGCTGAAGTATCTGGGGGTGAAGTTTCGAATGGCTCACTAGACAAGAAATACCTGTGCACAGGTAGTTAGGTAGGGAGAGAAAACAAGTGTCACCAAAGGGTAGCAACTGGCGAGTCAGGTTCTAGGTGATGGGTGTGTGGGGTTGACCAGCACGCTCTGACGTCTCTGCAGATCTGAGAACTGGCCTGCAGTGGTCTGGAGCTGCCTGTGCCCCAGAAAGACATGTTCTTCAACTTATCCCATTGCTGTGGGGTGAACCCACTGTAAATGGGGACTTTTGATGGGGTTATTCAGTTGAAGGGGACCCAGGGTGGGTCGTAATCCTATTACTGGAGACCTTTATAAGTGGAATGAATAGAGAGGCAGAGAAAAAGCCACAGAGCCAGATGCTGAAAACCAACAGAACCTGGAGGAGAAGGGAGCGGCCGTGGCAGAGGAGCTCAGGCCCAAGGCTTGCTGGCAGCGATCCCCAGAGCACCATTCTTTGGCAAGAAAGTCGCCTTGATGAGGCCTTGATTTTGGGCTTTCTCTTATTCTCAAAACTGTGAGCTCATAAATTCCCACCGTCTACATCGACCCATCACATGGGATTTGTCCGAGCGGCAAAGGAAATAAAACATGTCCAAATACAAAGATTTACTATGGGGGACCAGGGAACGGGGATGGCAAGCCATTGCAGGCTACCTGGTATTGGAAAATGAATGTGAGTGTATAAAAGCATATACCAACTGGGGACCAACAACTCAAAATAGCCATCCAAAAGGGAAAGAGGAACCATGCCGCAGGGCAACCCTGGGGAGGCTGAGGTGGAGGTGGGAGGTCACAGGGATGATGGAAACAAGGACTTTCCAGGGGTACCCCCACTCGCATCCCCTCCCCAGTGTCCGAGCCCCTCTCCACCCTAGGAAATGCAGCCTCGGCTCTGAGCCGGTATTGAAAGCCACAGGGATGACACAGCCTGGATGCAGGCATGCCTCGACCCCTGACCCCTGCCCCCGCCCACCCCACACCCCCCTCCCCCGGCTGAAGAGCTGGCTTCGGAACTCGCTGCAGTCAGGCCTGCGACTCTGGCCAGAATACCAGCAACTTCACGGGCCTGAGCCTCACCCAGAGGTGACTGCCTCTCGGAGGGCACTACTCTGATCTCTGGTTTAACGAAATTGTGAGCTACGGGCTTGGAGCTCAGGAGGAGGAGGGATGCTGATGGGTGCACAGGGAAGACTTCCGGAATGCAGGGGCCCCTTGAGCACATGTGCGCCTCCAGGCTCATGCCTCACCCGGCTCTGGGAGAGGGAGGCTGCAGGGAGCTGAGCCTGGATTTGCACCTGGGTCTCCCCGTCTCAGTCTGGAGGGGGGTGCCTAGCAGTTACCACCTGACGGCTTCTGCCTGCACCTTTTCACCAACCATGGCCCACTGACCACGGCCGGCCCCCACTGTTACGTGTCATGATGACACACTGCTGGGCCCCATTTACAGGCAGGGGGCTGTGCTTTGGTGAGGGCCGGTCACGGAGGCCAGTCCAGCACCGAGTGGGCCCCTCTAGCTCTGGATCTAAGATCCTGCCACTACCCTGACGTCAAGGCAGGGGCTGCTGCCGACATCACCTGGGTCCCTGTGAACACCCAGCACCTAGGAAGTGCTCGCTAAACCTGCAGAAGACCAAAACGAGGCAGAGGCCCATCCCCTCTGCACAGACACCATCCAGCTGAGCTAAGAACCTCTGCAGAATTTCCACGTCAAACAGAGAACCTGTCTGGTACGTGCGATTTATAATCCACTCCCTGCCTCCCGCTCCCCTAAAGGGGCTGCGGTGTACATGGACAGCTGCTGGTTTCTAACCAGGAAAGCTTCACGCTGGCAACGTTTATGGTGAGCAGCCACCGAAGCTTCCCGGCTGAGGCTGAAGGTGGCCAGGGGAGGCCCTGGGGTGAGCAGCTGACTTTGTGGGGCTGAGATGCAGAGCTGCCCTTCACACCACGGGCCTGGGCAGCTGCCCTCCATACCCCCCATCTTTGTCCCCCTTCTGAGATGGGGCCTCCGAAGAGACTCCTTGGAGGCCGAGGCCTCACTGCTTGCCCCCTGCAAACCCTGCCCAGGCCCCGCCCCCCCCACCTTTGCTCGGCTGCACCTGGACCTTGCCAGGTTTGGAAGCCAGCACCTCACTCCCCGCTGGAAGCTCCCTGCGGGAATTTCCTGCTTCGAGTCATGGAAACTCAGGCAAGTTCACGGCAGTCTTCTCCCTTGTACAGTGGGACCTTTCAGGCCACTGGAATGATTTAACAAGATGATGTATCCGCTGAGCACTGGTGGGGAAACTGAGGCACTGCGCCATGTGACCAAGGGGAGTTTATGTTGTATGCCTCTCCCACCTGGGGCACCACAGTGGGGAGTGAGAGGGGCTGACTGCTTAAAAATACGCTCTTTTTCTTGGGCAGCAATGGACATCCAAGCAGCCATTGGGCCCCTCTCTTCCCAGTGGAACCTGCTTGCCCGTCCTACCTCCTTTGGACAGAAGGCTGAGACGACAGCCCCTGCGTCATCAGCAACACTCCTGCCACTGGGAAAGGTTGGGGGAGGGACAGGGCGAGGCCATTCCAAGTCACAAGGTCATTACGAACAGCTCTGGGCAACCCCAGGTTGGAGGGGTTGTGGCTTATTCCCCCCCTGGGCCAGTGGAGGGTCTCAGCCCTGGACCTAAACACCTCGATTTGGACCGAACCTGCTTATGACCCCCAGGGAGGACCCTTTCTCCGTAGTACACACCACAGGCAACTCTCCCCCGGGTCCAGCCTTGGTGACTGTCCTAGCTCCACAACCTTCGATGGCTTCCTCCTGCCTATAGAGTAAGGCCCAAACTTGCCTGGCTTACCTCTTTTGCTTGAACCTCCAGCCCCTCATCTCCTTTTCATAGGCTAGACCTGGCCCCTGCTTCTGTCCTGTACTCACTCTCACTCAACCTGACATGTTCTCTCCCTTCCCAGGCTTCCTAGTTCTTCGAGCCAGCTCTAATTTCACCTCCTCCAGGAAGCCTTCCCGGATCACATGACTGCATGAGAAAAGGTCATGTTATGGAAGGCTTCCCACCGTCTTCGGGTGGTGGTGGGGTGGGGTTGCTGTTGGTTGGGAGGGGAGCTCAGGATAAAGTCACAGGTAAATTCAGATCTGGAATCTGTTGAATTCTCACTGCCCAGCCTCTTTGCTTGGATTCTTCCTTCAGGCTCCTCCTCTAGGCAAGGCCCCAAGATAGTTGAGACCCTTCGCTGGCTCCCTTTTACCCTCAAGACCAAGTCCCAATATCTATTCCAGCCCTTTCTAGCCTTGCCTGGCCCATCTCCTCCTCCTGCCCTTCTCACACTCTAACTCCCTAGGAATGCTGAGCTACCCCGTTCCTGGAAACCCCAGCAGCACATGCGTGCTGTTCCCTCTGGCTGGGACACCCCCTCTCCCTGGTGGCTTTCACCTGGTGGGCTTTTCCTATTTGGTCAGGTTCACCTTCAGCATCACCTCCTCCTGAACGTCCTCCTGGACTGCACTCCTACCCACTGGGCTGAGCACCTTCCTCTGTGGATGCTGTAATTCTGGCTCCTATGTCTTTCTCCTCTGAGACTACAAGGCTTGAGGCTCAAGCCCCTGTACCTCCTTGTCTGCCCTGCTTGGGCCCAGCCATGGAAACAGCTGCAAAGGACACCAGTCATAAGGCCTTGGGCAGGCTGTGTAACTTTCCTGTGACTCTGTTTCCTCATTTCTAAAATGAGGATAATAAGAGAATTTCTCATGCTTAGAATAGTGTCCATCAGAGAGAAGCACTGACAGGCTGGTGAAATGAATCCATATGTCAAGGCAGTGAGTTCAAGTCCAAACTTTCTAGTTTCTTGCTCCCTGTTCCAAGGGTCCCTTCCATGGGGTCTCCTGCACAGCAACACTTCCTTTGTGGCCTGGTCACACAGCACCCCATTCTCCCCACCTGCATGGCATCCACTCCATGACAATTCGACAATCAGTGATGTCATCAGTTGCTGGCAGGATCTGAGGCTCACGGGGTCAGAGCTCTCGTTCCCAGCTGCATCTCTGGGCCCAGCAAGAAGCTGGCACCTAGCAGGGGTTCGATAAACATTGCCCCCTGCCACCCCTGGGGGCTCAGAGTAACTGGCCACTCAGCCCCATGGCATCTCCCTGGTTACTGACAATATTGCCAAGACGGCATTCTGGGCCCTGAAATTTCAGCTCACCAGGACCAGGGCATCCCTTTCTCCTGGCTCACAGAGTCCCTCCCATTTGCTGCCTGGAGAGGTAGAGCGTTTGCTCTATCTTGGGCGGTGGATTAGAAAAGATTCTCTGGGAGGTTCCTTCTGTCTCTGAAGTGCCATGATTCTTTCTCAGCACCTCTTCTTCAAGGTAGGAATGTCCATAAGTAAACGAAAATGCATATACGTTGCCCAAGAATACAATCTCCATGTGACTTGCGTTCTGCGGTTAAGACAGTGGGTTGTGTTTGTGGCTCCTGTGCTCAGCCTGGGGTGCTGCACCCAGGGCAGGTGCTCAGTAGATGTGTGCTGAACGAATGAATGAGCGAGTAAGCGAACGAGTGACCAGACAGATGCCTTTGATGAGGGAGTCAGGGCTTGCCCTTGGGCACCTGCTCTGGCCACACAGCAGGGAGGGACACCTGCAGCCCCTGAGATGCAGGGAGGCCAGGCCAAGCCCCTCCACTGGCTTTCTGCCCAAAAGCACAAGTGAGACTGCCACAGAGCATACGGGGGCTGGCAATTTCTTGGGGACTTAATGTCCTCACCAACACAGAGGGTCTCACACGGCTGTCCAGGGAGCCATAAAAAAGTCACCTCCAACCTCCTCACGCCAATTCCACAAGATGCCATTGTAGGAATTAACCTGAGAAGACTGCATGCTTGGGCAACCCAAACACACTTTCATTTCCTAATGGGCACTCATCCCTCTAATGCAGAACTGCTGAGAATCATGGTACCTATTCATTTAAGACATTTATAAGCTAACATTAAGAACAACTTAAACTTCTAACTGTAGGCAACTGGAGAAGCAAGCAGGACATATCTACCACTCTGTAATAACATAGGGAGTTTTAGGTTATAACGTTCAAAGTCAAAACAATTCTGTACATAATACGATCATAGGTAAGTTTAAAAAAAAAATAGACCCAATAACCTGTGCATAAAAAAAGAGCTGGAAGGAAACACCCTGAAATGTTGGTAGCAGGTGTCTTTAGGGTAGGACTATGGTGCTTTGAAAATGCCTACCGTGTTGTATTCTCTGCATGTCTGGAGGAATGCAGCCGTGGCTTGGAGCCAGCAGCGGCATTGCAGAGCCAGCCTGGGTAAAGCCCCTGTAGCCCCCTCCTGGGTCCTCACTGACAGAGGGCAGACCATAACGCCCCCCGTAAACTGACGTGTGCTCAGTACTGGGCAGCCCAGCAAACATCCCACAGACGTTAGCTGTTACTTTACAGCAGGACAAACATAATAAACATAAAAGGATCTCGGGGGAGGAGGACACAAGGAGTGGCCGCTAATGGGCACGGGTGATGGAAACCTTCTGGAACAGGAGAGTGGGTGCGTGATGTTGTAAATAGACTAAAACCACGGAACTGTACATTTTAAAATTAAAATGGTGGACGGGATGGTATGCAAAGGACATCTCGGTAAGGAGAGAAAAGCAAAAATAATAAAAGCATCGTAATCAGGACTTCCTCCAGGGGAGGTGTGAGAATGGAGGACATTTAGAAGCATGCACACAGTAGGCACTCAATAAAGCACGCTGCCTCTCTTGGCTGCTTTACTTCTCTGCTGGGTGCTACCAGGCCGTATTGACCCTTTTACCTCTGGAGACTTCCCAGGGCGGCTCGGCCAAGGACAGAGGAAGAGAAGGAAGCAGACTCTGGGGCTTCCTCACCGACCAGCAGGTGGGGACAGAAACCAGGGGGTGGGCAGGCAGCACTGGCCTCGGGCCAGTCCGGCAAGCCCTCACGGTGGGAGGGCCACTCACCCAGGAAGCCCTCCTCGTCCACAATGATGGTGTAATCCTCAGGCGTCTCGGTCAGACTGAAGAACTTGCACCTAGGCCAAGGACAAGCATGGGACAGCACGTTAGTCCGGCCCCTGCTGGGGAGACCCCCTTCTGCGGCAGCTGCCCACCCGCTCAGTGCCCCCTCGGTTGCTGGGGAAAGGTGGCACAGTGGGAGGTGGCTCGGGTTCCTCTGAGCTCTCTGCCAGGGTGCTTGTGGCCTCCGGTAAGCTCCTTGTCTCTGCCTCTGCCCTGTACCCCCTTTCCCCCCAATTCTGACTCAGTAGGTCACGGCTAAAGCACCCCCAATCTCTGGGGACCCCTGAGCCAGCTTGCCCCTAAGATTCCATCCAGGCCTGAGAGTCTTTGATCTGCATTTTTCTCAGGGGAAGGAAGCAGCCAAAAGGGTGGCTCTTGGAGGGGTTCTCATAGACGAACTGTCTTTTGAGTGCACCTTGTGTTCCCAACTCAAGGCCTTCACTCGCTGTCCCCCTGCAAGGCTGTCCAGCCCTCGGGGTACTGTCCTTCCTCAGAAGGATGTCTGTGACATTTTGGGGACAGGAATTCCTGCATGGCTACATGCCACCTTTGGAATGACTGTCTGGCTGAGAGTGTGTGCCGCTTCCTTCCCCCCAAATCTAGACCATCAAGTCCCCAAGAGCCGGGACGGGGCACTGCCCCATTCCCCTGCAGCTCGTCCTCATGGGCCTGGTTCCCAGCACTGGGGTACCTGGCTCTGTGTCCAGGCAGCCCTTGGGGGAGCTTCGAGGCTTGCAGTCACTGGGGGCCGGGTGCCATCCACCCCTCGAGGCCCTTGCCCTGTCCCCAGCCAGCCAGAAATGCCCGGAGCACCCCAGGTGCGCCCGGAGTCACCCCACGCCCGAGCCTGTGCGTGTAACAAGCAGCGGCTGGGAGGAAACAGGCCCACGGTTTTTATCAGACGTTGCCACTCTCCAGCTTGAGGCCACGCGTGGGCTCCGTGCCCAGTACGTAAAACCCATCCATCATGAGAAACCGCCCAGAAAGAGGCCCAGCAAGTAACCCAGGCAAGGGCCCAAATATCATTTTCACCAAGCTTCAACTGGAAAAGGAATCTGGAAGCAGACCCAG
This sequence comes from Myrmecophaga tridactyla, assembly GCA_004026745.1. NCBI lineage: Eukaryota > Metazoa > Chordata > Mammalia > Pilosa > Myrmecophagidae > Myrmecophaga > Myrmecophaga tridactyla. Next base: position 36,068 of record PVIY010018267.1, on the reverse strand, counting down.
AGTTGCAGGGGCCGGGGGTGGCAGGACGGTCCACAGACCTCTCTCTTCGCGGGCCCTCCCCTCCCGCCAGCCACCCTGCAACTGTGCAGTCTTGTCAATGGAAACCTCCATGGCATCCACTTTTTTTTTTTTTTAATTTTTCCCAAGGGTGTAGAGCAACTGGAAAATTTCATATGTTGCTGGTGGGAATGAAAAAATGGTACAGCCACTTTGGAACACGGTTTGGCAATTTCTTATAAAGTTAAACACACACCATCTGAGCCAGGATCCTATTCCGAGGTATTTACCCAAGAGAAATGAAAGCATAAGAACCCCCACCCCCACCCCCCGCAAAGGCCCATGCACAAATGTTTACAGACTTTATTTGTAATCACCCAAAACTGCAAACCACCCCAATGTCCTGCCTTCAACTGGGTAATGGATAAATGGTGACGCCTCCGTACCCTGGAATGCAACTCGGCAATAAAAACAAAGGAAATACAGAATCGTGCAGTAACATGCGCGAATCGTAAATGCATTTTGCTACGTGAGAGAAGCCAGCCTCAAAAGGCTGCTTACTGTCTGAGTCCATGGATAGGACGTTCCAGAAAAGGCAAAATTATAACGATGGAGAGAGAACACATTTGTGGTTGCTGGGGTCCAGGGGAGGGCACTGGGGAACTTTCGAGAGGTGATGGAACTACTGCAAATCTCAATTGTGGTGGTGGTTACATGACTGCATTTGTCAAAGCTCAAGAAACTGCGTGCTACAAAGGTGGATTTCATCGTTTGTAAATTATGTCGCAATAAAACGGACATGAAAAGGAAAACGCTTGTGCTCGGGTGGTAACGAAGCCGGCATTCTCTGCCCCGATCATGCCCAGCCAATGGCACGAGGTTGTTTCCCTGCAGCCCTTTGGTTTTCAAATTACATCTCTGTCCCTGCCTGTCTCCTATCCAATTTGCAACTATTGCTGGGACAGATGAAATCTGTAATTGCTTTGGGGACGACAGCAAATTATCACCTTTTTAAGCGGCCAGCATTGCCTTGCCTAATGTGGTCTGGCCCAGCTCCTTCCTAGGGACCTGCCTGTCCTCGGATGGAGGCTGGGAGCCCCTCGAGGCACCAGGTCCCCGTGCGCAGGTCGCTGGTTGGGGCAGCTATCACCTCTTGTCTGCGGGAACCCTGGGGAGGCACGCGGACGTGGGGCTCGCGTGGCCTCTCAGCTGGGAAGGATGCTCCAGAAATAGACCCCACAGATTACTCTGGAGGGCAAAAACAGCAGCAGCAGGAGGCAGCAGCCTGGGAGTAAGTGGGGTATAAATGTCATTGATGTGACCCCTCCCCCAGGGCCGCGTGGCTCTGCAGCCTGGCCAGCTGCTGGACATCAATCTCAGGACACGCGCCCTGGTGTGGGCATGCTGTGGGCAGGCCAGACAGCCGCAGGGACCTGCCACTCTCTCCGCTCACCCAACTCAGGAGCCGGACCCCAGACTCTCCCAGCTCTCCTTCCCACCACATCCCACGCGGCTCTAAGCCCTGCCTTTCCTCCCAAGTCTCTGGGATCTGCTTCTCTCTCACTTCCACTCCCTGCTGCAGCCGCTTGTGTCCTGGCCTCGTCCCTCGCTCACCTCCGTGCTCTCAGCCGGCCTCCTTGCCTCCAATGGTCGACAATGGTGCTTCCCACAGCCCAGCACGCCTCTCCCTCCTTGTTGGCTGGAGGTTTCTGGCTCATCCTTCAAGTCCCACGGATGCATCTTGGTGAACTCTTGTCTGACCCGCACTCCTCCCCCTTGCCTCCCACCGCAGACGTGGTCCCCTCCGAAGGCCTGCGGCCTCACTCGGTGCAAACATCTACAAGGCTTCCAGGCCACCGGGACGGCTTGGCGGCTGGCGCATCACCACTCTGCAGTTCATTCATTCATCTCAGCCGTGTAAGGAGTGTGCTTAGAGCTGAGCAGTGCACAACCTGTGCAACTGTGCATGATGGTCCCGAGTGCTTTTGATAATCTTTTGAAAATAACAATTTAAGGGTCTGTTCCCCTGTAGACCATAAACTGTGAGAGGTAAGGGCTGTGGGTTCTCTGTGCACACGCCTAGTGCCAACACTTGGTGACTGCGGAGGGAACAAGTGGCCTAGAGGAGCAAGCCTCTGTCCCAAATGCTAGAGAAGGTCCCATTGGAACAAATCCCTGCTTGCCCCCACTACAGGAGACGCTAAAGGTCTCCAGTCCTAACCACACCCTCTCCTACGGGCCATGGCTGAACCCACATCCCCAAGGCTGGGCCCCAAGTTTGCGATCCCCCTGGCGCTCTACCACAGGGGTGCTGCAGAGAGACCAGCACGCAGCCAGCACCTCCCCTGGTGTCACTAGGAAACTGGGGAGCGGGAGGAGGACTCTGTGTCCCCGATGTGTCTCGTAGAGTTCTCAGGAACAGGAAGAAGCAATGGGGAAGAGACCACAGCCTGGTGAAAGGAAATAAGCTGTGGCCTTGTAGTCAAGAGACCCAGATTCCAGTCCCACTTGGCATCCGTGGGCCACCAGACCTCTCTCTCCCTGGAAAAGCGCATTTCTTGGCACAATGAGGGGACAGGGCCGGGGTGGACTCATTCCCATGAATGGGCCTCGTGGAACCCAGCCAGTCCCACTGTGGGAAGGACCTCAAGGGGCCTGGCCAGTAAAAACGAGGCACAGACAGATGACCCCGGATCCATCGAGTCTAAGAAACAACTTCGAGAGCAGGGGAAACCCCGACCAGCTCTGATCCGATCCCAAGAAATTGGCTGGTGACAGATCTACTTCTGGGGCGGCTGTGAACAGCTGGGCTGCTGGTGCATCACGACTCTGGGGAGAGGAGGCTCATTCATCTTAGCCCACGTGGAGAGTGCCCTTGGGGCGGGGCAGTACACAACCTGTGCAACTGTGCATGACGGTCCTGCGAGAGCAGTTAGGTACAAGGGAACAAAACCCATAGCCCTGAACAAGGAAGGAAGGAGACTGTCCAGCAGCACCAGGGAGAGCCCTGGCTCATCATGGCTCAGGACACACCCCGAGACCATGCCGGCACACTGTGCTGCTGGGCCCCAGGCCCCGTGAACCGAGCACAGGTGCTGCATGAGAGAACAGGCTGAACCAGGAACGCCATGTCTGTTTCGAGCCCTCACAGCCAACATGGATCACGGCGAGAGGGACTGTCCCTCTTCGGCCTAAAGAGGAGTTCATCTACCACTATCAAATCTTGAAAGAGCTGTCATGGGCCCAGGGAAGCAGGCTTGTGCGGTGAGGGAGAGTGGTTAAGGGCCTGGAGTCTGACGGCCAGCTCTGTTGTTTACAGCAGCATGACCTTAGCCTGGCTGTGCCTCAGTTTGCTCATCTGTAAATTGGGGATAACAACAAGCTACTTTGTAGGGTGGTTGAAGCGACTTGACTCCCAGGATGACTCTGGAAGTGCTCGAGGAGTTTGCTCTTCTTGGAGGGTCAAGGTAGGTAAAGGGGGGTCCCACGGGGAGGCTGCCTGGGGGTCCCGGAAAAGATGGGCTCTACAGCCAGCAGGTCCGTGAGGCCATATGGGCTGGCTGGGGATGGTGGGGATGGGGAGGTCTGTTCTCAGAGGCAGGTGGGCTGCCGCCTTGCCGGGGAGGCTGGATGGAACACCTCTGAGGTTCCCTGGAGCTGGCTCCTACTTACTGAACCCCAAGAAACAAGCCTGGCTTTAAAGACTCCGTCTGTCTTCCCAGCAGCCCACCTCCACCAGGACAGCAGAGTGGGGTGATGACACTGCTTTGTGCCCAGAGAGCCTGACTCAGCCTGAAGCCCCCAGTGGGGCTGTGCCAACCCCACCCGGCCCCCGGCTCCCTGACGTGTCATGCAGAGACCAAGGGAGTTGCACGCATGCTAAGCACGTCTGAGCACAGGGCCTGTGCAGGTCAGGGGGAGTCCAGGAGGGGAGCCCGACCAATTGTCCCTGTGTGTGAGCACCCATCAGTCTCTGCCTTGCCTTCCCCATCACTCACTGGCCTTCTGGGGCCCTGCAAGGCATGCACCCCACTTCTAGTGCTCTCCACCACTACAAGGACCACCCCCCCCCCCCCCCCCAGTGCAGCCAGGGCTCTGCAAAGGTGCCTGTGCGAGATTCATTCAGAGAACCAGGGACCCGGGGACGCGGGGGCTGCAGGTGCAGGATGCCAGACCCTGCCAGGGTCAACTGATATCACCTGCTGGCTAACCACAGAACCGGTTCACGCCTGACCAGCCCTGCTTTGAAATGAGCCTGAAGATTCTCACCCAAACTGCCCACCCTGCAGGGGTCCATAGCAAGCCTCAGAACAGGTTTTTGGCCCTTCCCAAGCACTGTTCACACATCACATTGTTGTTTTGCTAAGGCAGGTCCTCCTGTATCTGTGAACAGCTGTTAGCTCACTTTGAGTTATGGCACAGCTCGAAAAGCCAGGGGTGTTCCTTGCAAAACGCTGCACGCGCAGTCTGAACAAGGGAAGTTTAGCCATACCTTTTCCTGGAGTGTGTCACAGCAAGGAGGGAGAGGCGCCAGGCTCTGTCCCTCTTCCAGAGATCCCCTGCCCCTGCCGTCCTCCCTCAGCTGATACCTTTCTGTTGTAGAACACTGACACAGGGCGTGGGGAAGCTGCAACCTCACACGTACTCCCAGGGCTTCTCTTCCCAAAGGAAAACCAGGCAGGACGGAGTGTGGCAGGCTGGCTTCGTTCTCTCTACCAACTGTGACTCTTTAATCTGTTTCTCCCGGGGCTTTGACAGGTCTGTCATATTATTTACAGTTCACCTCTGTTGTCTTTAACAATTAGAAGCTGCTGGGGCAGGGTTTACTCAGAAAAACTACCTGCATAGGTTCTGCAATTTAAAGGGCAACCTGAACAGGAGGATTTTGACCCTATAGAACAGAAACAAATCTGCTGGCCTCCAGAGCCACCAGAATCCCATCAGGCAGTGTGGGTGACGGTGTTTTGCAAATTCGAGGGTGAGATGCAGAGGCAGGACAGCAGAAGAGGCGGGTAAGAGCTGATGGAATCAGAAGGGTCTAGGTCCCCCACCCCATCCCCGGTGTTCCACACCCAGCAAACGGCCTAATTCAATGAATAGATCATTTAGTCATTCAACAAACATTAAGCGTCTTTGTGCATCAGGCAGTGCTTCAGGTGCTGGGGGTGCACTGTAAATAAAACAACTGGAATTGATCAGGGAGGGGAGGTACAAATAGTGTGTCAGATGGCTGTGAATGCTGAAAAGAAAAAAGACAAAAAAAAAAAGAGGAGAAGGGGGGATGGGATGCGGAAGGAGGGATTTACCATTTGAAATGCAGTCAGGAAGGGCAGGCCCACAGGAGACCTGCAGCAGGTGGAGGAGCAGCCTGCTGTCCCGGGGAACCCCAAGGGGGTCAAGGGTGGGCAATGCCAGGTGACGACGGTAGAGGCAGCGGCTCACGGGGAAGGGAGAGATGCTGCCCTCTCTCCTAGCCACCAAGGCGGGATGCTTGGTCGCCGTTCTGAGGATGAAGCAGGGAGACCAGGCAGGAGGCTGTGCCTTTATTTTTTTAAAGGATGCTGGTGGGAGGTGACAGCCCACTGTTGTGGTGGCTGGTCCTGGGGGATGTGGATCTGTTTGTGGCCAGAAAATCATTATTTCTGGTGTAGAAATATGAGGTCTTCCGGGGACAGTGGGCTGTCCAGACAGAGCTGCTGGGGAGAGCCATTCCGTGAGGGAGTCAGCAGGCAGGGACGGGGCCCTGGACAGCGGGCTGTGCTCATGAACTTGCCTCTGGACTTCGCCCTGATCCACCGTATCAGGACTTCCTCCACAGAGACCAGGGAAGGGGAGGAACTGGGGAGGGGCACGGGCCTGCCCCTGCCCTAAGGGCCAAAGCACGGACCAGGAGGGCTGCAGGGGCGTCCGTGAGCCTAGAGCCTCTGGTCACCCCCATCTCCCATCACCTCCCCAGCAATGACTGTCGCGTCCCTGCAGCTGTTCCTTCCCAGGTAGGTCGTTCCTAGCAAGACAGCTGACCCGGGATTCGGGGTCCCTGGGCCTGGGATCTGGGCTTTATCAGTGTCAACGGAAGGAATATGCAGTATACGTGTTCCCATTCTACAGGTGGGAAAACTGGGGCTCAGTCGGGGGAACACTGTGTCTGGGGGTCCCCTGCATGCTCTGTCTCAGAGGTGGGTGCAGCCAGAAGGCCAGTGAGGATGGAGAGCCACAGGGGCACATCCCCAATGACCTGAGTCCCACCCTATCCGTGCAACAGGAGACAGGGACCAAGAATTCAGGAGCGTCTGTTCTCAGTAAGAAAAACCTGGATGCCTGTCAGCAGGGCAGGTCTGCACACAGCACAACATCATCTAGTGTCAAAAAGAACAATCTTCAGTGATGCCCCCAAAACAGGAATGAGTCTCAGCAACAGAACACTTATGAAAAAACACGTCCCTAAATCCCACATAGAGCATGGTACTCTTTCCACAGGGTTAAAAGCAACTGTAATTTTAAAAACACACCTAAAGGTCCTGTTAACTCTTAAGAACACCCAGAGCTTGGACTGAGACTCTACAAAGATTTCACGCCCTAGGTTTGCCTTCATGGAAGCTATAATTTCTGGAGGGTTCCTAGGTCAAATAAATCCTGAAACTCAGAGGGACAAGCCTCTCCGAGATTATCAGTTAATTACATCCCCCTATCCTTTAGTGTGGTCACCCTTTTCAACATGAAAAAGTCAGAAGGGGCATTGCCCAAAGATCCCAATAGACTGGAAGGATTAAAGGAGAAGGAGGCATAACAGAGAAAACAGGATTTAACAAACGGATATGGCTGCTGAACCACTACACTCATATCCCTTCTAGCCTCCAGTGTCTTGGAGCAGCTAGAAGGAAAAACCTGAGATGGTGGAATGTAGCACATGACAAACTTTGGGATCTGTTCTGTAACTACTTGTTGAAGTGTGCTTTGGAAATTATTGCTTTTTTCTTTCTTTGCTTTGTATATATGTTATATATGTTTTTACAATAAAAAACTTAAAAAAAAATACACCTAAAGGACTACAAATAGTTGCAATATAACTTCATAAATGGGAGAGCAGGGGTGGGAGAAGGCAAGGGATAGAACAGGGAGTTGTCACAGCTCATGGTGAGCCGAAGGGTCCCGCAACGTCCTCACCTTCCTTCTGGGTGACAGCTGTGCGTGTTTCGTTACATTATTAACATTAATGACGTCAGTACAGAATAAAAGTGGGCGCCGCGAAGATCCATGATGGATGGGGGAGATGAGCCTGCAGGCCACTGGGGCAAAAAGCAACGGCTATCTCTCTCTAGCCAACACAACAAACAAACTCACCACCCTCCCCCTGTCTACGTAGGATATGACTCCCAGGGGTGTGGACCTTCCTGGCAACGTGGGACAGAAATCCTAGAATGAGCTGAGACTCAGCATCAAGGGATTGAGAAAAAACCTAGAATGAGCTGAGACTCAGCATCAAGGGATTGAGAAAACCTTCTCGACCAAAAGAGGGAAGAGTGAAATGAGACAAAATAAAGTGTCAGTGGCTGAGAGATTCCAAACAGAGTCGAGAGGTTATCCTGGAGGTTATTCTTACACATTAAATAGGAGTCACCTTGTTAGTCAAGATGTAATGGAGAGGCTGGAGGGAACTGCCTGAAAATGTAGAGCTGTGTTCCAGTAGCCATGTTTCTTGAAGATGATTTTATAATGATATAGCTTTCACAATGTGATTGTGTGATTGTGAAAACCTTGTGTCTGATGCTCCTTTTATCTACCTTATCGACAGACGAGTAGAACATATAGATTAAAAATAAATAAATAATAGGGGGAAGAAATGTTAAAATAAATTTAGTAGATTGAAATGCTAGTGATCAATGAAAGGGAGTGATAGGGGGTATGGTATGTATAATCTTTTTTTTTTTCTGTTTTTGTTTTATTTCTTTTTATGAATTGATGCAAATGTTCTGAGAAATGATAATGATGAATATGCAACTATGTGATAATATTGTGAATTATTGATTATATATATAGAACGGAATGATACGTTAAGAATGTTTTTGTTGTATTTAAAAAAAATTAATAAAAATAAATAAATATATAGTACAAAAAAAAGCCACAGCTACAGGCGTGCCCCAGAAGGTAGAAATTCTGTGGAACCTGGATCAGACGGAAGGTTAGGCAGCAGGTGGGTGAGGTTGGGGGTCAGGGGTCAGGGGTCGGGCAGAAGGGCCGGCAGGACACAGTTGCAGAGCTAGAGCCAGAGGAGGCCTCTGAACACAGAATCCAGCAGGAAACAAAGCCAAAGAGCTGACCCCAAGGAGTGGTCAGAAACGGGTCTGGGCACCGGGTGAGGCCAGAGCCCCAGGGCTGCCCCAGCCCCCATACTGGGCCCCCAACTGGGTCATCAGTCTGTCCTGCAGGCCAGTGATCTGGGGGTTCACCGTGGCTCCACTGATGTACCTTCATCCCCCAGCTCGGTCACGGGGACCACAGACCCACCTGCGTCCGGCATCCTGGCGGTGCCGTGGGGTGTTTTTGGAAACAGCCCAGCTATGGAGCTGGAGGGCCCGGGGTTTAAGTCACAGTTCGGATGACCAGCCCAGGGCCTCAGACGATTCGCCTGGTCTCCGAGCCTGCCTCTCTACCACCCACAGAGAGGGGTACAGCAGCCCTGTCGCGAGGGCCGCGAGAGAAGTCCCACGCCTTTGTAGATTAAGGCCCCAGGCACACAGGGGCCGTTCAAACAGCGGCAGGCTCCTTCCTCTCCCACCCCGGACCCTGAGCTGACATGATTGAAAACTCATTTTGACTTTCCATGTTCACCACCTGCAGCTTAGAACACAAAACCTCTTCCCTCTCCGAGGATACCAACAGCTTTTCGTCAGCATGTTAAAAACACAGATTAAAAGACTTGCCCCTAAAGCCATCTGGTGCCCTCCTGCCCACCCCCCACCCTGGGCCCCCGGGCATCGCCGCTCCCTGGAGGGCTGGCTATTAATTTGCAGAGAGGCTGGGGCCAAGCTGCCCGCAGTCGTGTTGTCCCGTTGCCTGGCAACCCTGAGTGGCCCTGGCCTTGCTGGAGCCTCCTGGGTCACCTGAGGGCCTCTCTCATCGCCTGTGGCCACTCCCTCCTCTGTACCCTCTGCTGCTGGCCTCGGGGTGCGGTGTCCTGGGCTGCCCCCGGCCACGGCCACCTCCGTGAGCCGGCCCCACACGGCTCCCCTGGGCAGCGGCCTCCAGCTCGGAACTCGTCCTCCCAGCAATGGGGCGGCTCTCCACCCTCCCCTCGCTGTCCCACCTGCCCTTCCCACTTTTCTGGCCCTCAGCACCCCAATCTGCCCCTCCCACTTCCCGAGGCCCAGCAGGGAGGATCCTCCCCCCTCCCCGCAGAAGGTCTCTGAATTGCCACCCATCTCACCCCTTCCCACACTCCCTTCCCTTCACCCACTCCCACGCGCGCCTCTTCCCCCGAGAATGAGCGGCCGCCGCACCCTCGGCCTCTTTCTCTCAGCCCATGAGCAGGTTCGCGTTCTCTCTGGCCTAAATAAAAGTCTTTCCTCATCCTCAGGCCACCCCCACACAGGCTGTAACCTCCTTACAACCCTCTACCACTGTCCCCGACTCATGGACCCGCCGCCGCCCACCGCCCAGGCCCTCCCGACGGCCGGACCCACCGGCTGACGGAGCCCGAGCCCTTCCCTAGGCACCAGAACGTTCCACGTGGTCTCCTCCAACAGGGACGCTTGGCTTTTGCTTCCTGTCATGACCGCTCCTTCCCACACGGACAGTGCTGCAGGGGCCTCCCCTGGGGCCTGCCCAGCCACCCGCGGCCCGTCCCCAAGCTCACGCGCTCCCACCGCGGCCCTGGCTTTTCTCCCGAGCTTCAGATGTGCATGTCTCCACCTCCCCTGGAAGCGGCCGGGTGGCGCTTCTCACACCCACCCTCTGAGACGGGAGAAAAGCCAGGGCCGCGGTGACCCCATTTTACAGACAGAGAAACTGAGGCTGGGCAGGGTTGAGCAACCTGACCAACGATGGACACTGTGGCAACGCAGAGAGCTGCTGAAATGTGCCCTCGTCCCGAGGGCTTGACCCTGAAGACCCGCTGCTGTCCCGCCTTGGCCAGGAGCTGCCCCTACCCTGCGGCCGAGAAGCTGAGTCATCTTGGAGAAAAACATTCTCCTCAATCGCCGGCTGCCTGTGGACAGCCCTGCTGGCACTGGAAACTTGATCTGTTTACCCTCGGATTCCTGAGGGCTGAAGGAGGCCCTGACACGGGCCACTCCCGGGCATCCTGGGCAACGAGCCTCGGCCCCGCTCTGAGCCCTGCTCGGGCCATCAACAGGTAGACGTGTCTAGCAAAACCCACCCTGGGAGGTTTCAGATTTATGAACCAGAAAAATGAGCAAAGGGAAGAGAACTAATTTGTGGGGTGATTGATCACCAGTGCCCCCTTTTAAAGTCACACAGGAAGGCCCTTCCTAAGGCCTTGGAGACAGGCAGGCTGGGCGCAGGTGATCACCGAGGCAAGACCAGAAGGGCCTCCTGTGCTGCCTCCCCCAGGGATAGAAACTCTGCTCTGAGGCATCCCAGACACATGGTCACCCAGCTTCCATTTGCATACCCCTAGAGATGGGGAGCTCATTCCTTTGCAAGGTAACTCAGTCTGTCCTAGGGTAACTAGCTTCTAGAAAGCTCTATCCATGGGGCCTCCTTTTAACTGGCACCCCACTAGTCTGAATCCTGCCCTTCAGGGACCCACAGATTTTCACGGAAATATGTGCATCTCCAGCTGGGAAAGTGACAGTGGCCCCAGCAGGGCCATCACCTGTTCCACAGCACAAGAGCCTCCAGCTCTTTACCGAGGAAATAAAAAGGCTGCACATTGAACTCACCTCATGAGCTCTAAAAACTATCAAGGCTGGGGCCCCACCCCCAGGGGACCTGCTGAGGGGGTAAAGCTCAAGTTGGAAAACCAGGGGGATGGGCAGCCTCCCTCTCTCTCTCTCTCCCCAGATGTCTGGGCCTTCCTGGCCCGAGAGGCCCCCTGGCAGGTTGCCTAACGAGCAGCTACGGCATCACACATTGAATTTCTGGCGGCCCACCCTGGGCGAGTGCCTACCTGCAGAGCTGTTAAATGAAGTGGCCGCACCTGGCCCCACCCCACCTGCTCCCATCTTCATGTCTGCAGATGCCCATGGGTGGGTGGGGGGGCGGTGGCATGTTCTTGGCCCTCTGAAAATGAGACAGAGGGAGACGGGGTCTGCTCACTAGCCACACTCCCAGCGCTGCTGAAGTGCATTCTACATCTGTGACTGTTAAACCAAGTCTGGGAGGATAAGCACCCCATATTATAAAGTGAAAAGGACTGTCCCAGTGCGGGAGTGAGGACGTCAAAACCCGGAGTGCACAGCAGACCCCTTGGATGCAAGGTGGGCCCTAAGTCAGCACCCTGGCTGGGTGTCTTCTCTGGGCACAAGCCATGCCCAGTCACCACGATGCCAGCAGAGGGAAAACAAGGGAGACCGACCACCTTGGAAGTCCTGCATCCCAGGAAAGCCATCAGTCCTGCACAAACCAGGGGGGTTAGTTCCCAGCCAGGAGGAGACAGTTTCTAAAGTCCTGTTGTCAGGGACCAGCTTTCCTCACGTCCTTCCTGATTAGCATCAGAAGAGGAAAGAGAGATTTCGCCTTGGAGGACTCATCTCCAGACCCACACCAAGGCTCAGAGATGGGAAGGAGCTGCTGAGGCCTCAGGGGACCTCACAGGCGCCAGAACCAGGACCAGGAGACCCAGGCCCCCTGGTGACCGTGAGCTGCCGGCGTAGGTGGGAGTCCCGTGCTCTGTGGCTGCTGCGGCCATCATGCCCTCGGACCAGCAGCCAGGCGGGGCCTGGCCTCTGGGTGGCCCCACTCCTGGGCACACGTGGCAGCCCTCCCAACCTTCTGCAGGTCTGGCCCGTGGCATGGAGGCCTGGGCAGCTCCCGCACAGGCGCTTCCTCCGACTCATCTCCGCATGCTGTGGATAAGAGTAGGGGGGTGACTTTGGAAGCAAATGCACCTGGGGTGCATATCCTGGCTCTGCTACCTGGCGGCTGTGTGACCTAGAACAAGTTACTTTCCATCTCTGAGCCTCTCAGTTTAGTTATGGGTAAAGTGGGACCTGCCGTGACCCCACACCAGGATGGCCGTGGGAAGGAAAGCCGGGCTGAGTGTTGAGGCGTCAGGGCCTTAATTGTGGGTTTGGAGGGACAGGTGGTGTGGCAGGGGCTGCAGACTCAAGGGAGCCTGAACTTACCATCTCTGCCCATCCCCCATCCCCCCTAACTCCCTACCATGGGTTTCTCCCACATACTCTGGTGGGGGACCCACCCAGAGCCAGGCGCCATTCTGGACTCTCAACTTGCCGCTCCTTCCCTACAAACTGTCCCTCGCCAATCTGTCAACCTCACCATCAAGGGAACCTGAATCGACCCCTTGCCTTCCTCTCCACTGTCGCCTCCAGGCCTGGTCCTCTGGAAGCCAGCAGCCCTGTCCATCTACTCTCCACAGCTCAGGCAAGGAGTGGGACATTGGATTATGTACCCCAGTTTAGCCGTGTTCTTGATCTTAGTCCACATTCCCATTGGTGTGAACCCACTATAAATAGGGCCTCTTGAAGAGGTTATTTTTAGTTAAGGTGTGGCCCAACCATCTGAGGGTGGGCCTGAAGGCATGTCCCTAGAGGCCTTATAAAGAGAACCCGGAAGTCACAGCAGTGAGAAAGGAGAGGACATCACCAGAGGACAGGAAAGGCACGGAACCGAATGCTACAGTCCTTGGGGAGAAAGCCAGCCTTGCCAATATCTTAATTTTGGACTTCTCCTAGCCTCAAAACCATGAGCCAATAAATCCCCATTGTTTAAGCCCATCCATTGTGTGGTATTCGTCATAGCAGCTGAGACAAACTAAGACACAAAGGCTTCCTTAAAACACACATCTGAGGCTCTCACTCAAATGCCTTCCATGGCACCCCACGACCACCAGGTCGAGGCCAAATTCCTTGGCCTGGCTCACAGCATCGGGTGACTAGACCATCTCGCTTCGACTTCCTGCCCAGCCGTACCTGGGCACTGCAGCCCTGTGCCATTTTCAGGTCCCTTCTCGGGCTCTTCCACGTACTGGGCACCCCCCGGCACACTCCTTGCTGACCTCCTTTCCCTGGAGCTGTCCTTCAGCTCTCAGGGTAGCACCTTCATCAACCCCCCTCCCTGGGGGTCCTCCCCTGCACTGCCCACTTACCCTCACCACTGTGGGCAGTGTCTAGTGAGACGCATGTGCTATTGCTGAGGTTACCTGTGCCCACCCCGCCAATGACACTGAGGACCAAGGTTCCTTTGGCCTCGCCACGCCAGCTCGCGGGCCCGGTCAGCCTTGGCATGCTTGATGATTGATTGCCACCTGCCTGAGGCCGCGAGGGAGCTGCCCCTTGCCTGGGGGCCTGCTGGGGGCTGGATAGGAGGGTGGAGGGGCGAGCCACTGGCTCCCTGCAGGCCCTAGCCCCCAAGCCCCTTCCTTGGCTTAGCGTCTCCAGCTGCTTGGGCAATTTCCTGAGTCCCTTCAGGGGTCACAATCCCATGTCTCCCCAACATCTAATTACAGGAAGGCAGCACCTCAAAGGGGGAGGGCACTTTACAGGTGGATTGGCCTGGTGATTTCACACCTTCCAGTGCTCCGAAACCCCATGGTACATCTGATGGTGGTTAGATGCATCTTTTGGGGTCCTGTGCAAACCTGTGCAAGCTGACACGATATACCAATGGGTGGCCGGTGAGCCAGGTTAAGGAGGACCTAAAATAAATGCCAAAAAGGGGCATCAAGGCCTCAGAAGTTGGGATGGAGGTAGAAGAGGGGAGTAGAGACTGGAAGGGGACACGGAAGAAACTTCTGGAATCCTGGTGTTGTTCTCTTCTGGCTCTTACCCAGAGTGTGCTCAGCTTGTGGGAATTCACCTAGCCGCTTGCCCATGACTCTCACATGCTCCTCTCTTAGCCCCTGAGTAGGAAAGGAGAGGAGCCGAGAGGCAGGCTGGCGGGAGGGAAGCCGGCGAGACAGGGGCTGAGGCTGAACGTTCTTTCCTCTTTCCTTGTCTTCTGTGGGTCGTCTGGGCCACACCTGAGCAGTTGCACTGAGTGGTCCATGCCAAGGTGGCCTGAATGGAAGCTACAAAAGCAGCTCAAGCTTCCCTTGCAGAATTCCAGATTTGTGCAGGAGTTTGCATGCCCTGCCTCAGTGTCCCCAAGCCCATTGCAAAGCCTGCCCTCTCCTACTGGTGGGGGGCAGGGTGGTCTGTAGCCACTGGCTCGAGCACTCTGTGCAGAGACAGTGTCCCCTGCCTGGACAGGATGGGTGGGGTTTTCTCCCCCCAGAAAACCAAGAACACAAGACAATGTGGCTCAAGGAATCGTGGGAAGTTAAGGGCCGTGAAATTAGAGTTCAGATAAAGGACAAAGTGAGTGGTCGGGATGCTCAGGGAAGGGCCCTCAGGAGACGATGCTTCTGCTGGGGCAGAAGAGGTCCAGGGATGGCAAACCACAGGTGCAAAGGGCCCCTGGAAGGGGAAGAGTCCCCTAACTCCAGGAAAAGAAGCCTTTGCAGCAATGCGCTGACAGTTCCACAGCAATGGGAATGCAGAAGATTTTCTTATACTTTGTAGCAGAAGATTATACAACAACCAGATACACTTTCTATAACGCTAAAGAAACCCTAAAGGTAATCTATTACCTGGGTGTACACACACACACACACACACACAGACAAAACTGCAATGAACTCACTAAGTTTACTTTTCAGAACCTCCAGATGGTTCCTATGCCAGGTAAGTCCTGAAACCCAGAGGGACCATCAATTAGTTGCCTCGCCCTACCCCATGATGGCAATGCCCCTTTTCAACATGAAGCTAGAATGGCCATTGCTCAGATATCCCTAAAGATCGGGAGAAGGTACAAAGGAGAGGGAGGAGCTGTAACTGAGAAGACAGGATTTAACAAACGAGTATGGCTCGTTTCCTTCCTCGTAGAAGGAAACACCTGTAATGGTAGAACTGTAACTCATACCAAACTTTGAAATCTGTTCTATAATTATGTGTTAAAATGTGCTTTGAAATTTATCACACTTTTTCGTAAATGTGTTATATTTCACAAGAAAAAAATGTTAAAAAAAAAATAAAGGGAAAAATACAGGTGGGCGCAGGCCGTTTTTCTGGTTGCAGCTGGGGGAGGGGCTTCCCGGTAACTGCTCTCCAAACAGACACAGGTGGGAGGCCGTGCTTGGATTCCTGAGAAGTGTGCCACGAACCAAGAATTAGGATTAATCAAACTCTGCATCTGAGAGCCATTAAAAGAAATAAAATTAAAAAAAGGCATTGCAATGACCAGAAATGATTATAAGAAGCTCACTTTGTGTGCAGCGAGGATGCCACTGCCCTGTTTAACCTCTGAACTCCCCCTTCTGCCCCTGCTTGGGCCCCATTTTCTCTTTGGTGGAGGGAGTTGGACTAGGGGCTACAGACCACCCGGGGTGGTGTGGGGAAGGAGCTGCTGTGACTCAGGGCCAGAGACTGAAGCCTGGGAGGCAGCCCTGGGGCCCCTGAGTTCCTCCAGATGAGCCTGGAGGGACAGCGCATGCCCAACCATCGTGCACCCCATCAGCGTTGTCTGCCCAGCCCGTGCTGTGGGATGAGGGTGGGCTGTGCTTCTGCAGGTATCCCAGGGACAGCAGGTGCAGGGGGTGGGCTGTGCGTCTGCTGGTGTCCCCAGGTGCAGGGGCTGGCAGGAGGAGGGGATCCCAGGCAGGGAGGAACCTGCAAGGGCAGCAGCTGAGATGGATGGGAGAATGGAACCAGGGGAAGGAAAATGGACACAGATGCGCTTTTGCATGTTTGACACCCAGGAACATTCTTTATTTCACGAAGTGACATGCAGCCCTCTCAGTCGACTTTTATTCCTAGCACTTTGGGAAAAGAACAGTAGAAAAATATTTTTTTCTGTACCCAAGAAACAGGCGTGCACATACCTGATGACAAATGGCATGAGACTGAGGCAACCAGTCTGCCTACCCAAAGTGGGCAGCCTCGACTTGGCCCTGATAAACTGTTGCCATGTGGGCCCTGGGTTGCGAGCTTTTCCATTATTTCAAGAAAAGTCAGAAATCCAGATTTTTAGGATTTCTTTCAACGTTTACATGCTGGTGTAATTATTATTTTTTTAGACACACTTGGGTGAGCCTAAGAAACCATGTTTGGCTGATGGACACCCCGCTCCTCCTCTCAGAGTCCTGTGTTAGGGCAGCCAGCATCAGTGCCCAGAGGACAGGGCCCAGGGAAGGGGCAGCCCAAGCCAGGGGCCTCGCAGGACCACTCAGAGCTCCCAGGCTGCCTTCACGGGCAGGTGAAGCAAAACAGGAATCAGATAACGGAGAAGTGGCCACGCCTCCGTCCACCTGCCAGCTCGCACTGCTGAGTGCTGGCTGCTGCCCCTTGGGGCTCCTCCTGGAGCTCCAGCACCCAGGCCTGGGTGGCAGCACCACTAGCTGCCCCTGGGGCATGTCGGGCTGCCCTTCTCGCCCCTCCAGCTTCCAGGCGGGAGAGAAGAAGAGACATGAGCCTCTGCTCCCACCCCACCCCAGCGAGCTGGGTGACCCCGGGCCTATCACACGTTTCCCTGGACATCTGGGTCCGTGCCTCTGAAGGCCAGTGGCTCCAGCTCCATCAAGCTGTGGTCCTATTTCCTATTTTCCTTGGGCCAAGCACCGGGCTTGTGAGGGGTGCAGATGCGGGGGGTAGGGCACCCAGGGAGTGGCAGGGGTCAGGGGTCTGGGGCCGGGGAAAGGCGTCTTGGAAGAGGTGGCGTCTGAGATTTCCAAGTGGTGCCTGATGACATTCCTGGCACCCCACGCCCAGGCAGGGGGCCCCTTGGTGTTTCCCCAGCACCAGCCCCCTCAGGATGGCAAATACGGGTGTATGTGACCACTTCCCCGATCCTGAACTACGGCAGCCAATGCTAAAACGAACCTGGTGTTCGCACTCACTGACCCACATGGAATCTTCTAGAACAGTGTTGCCCAACAGGGCTTCTGAGGATGACGGAAATGGTCCTATATCAGCACTATGAGATATGGTAGCCACTTGCCACATGTGGCACTTAAAATGAGGCCAGAGCAACTGAGGAACTGCAGTTTTAATTTTATTTAATTGTCATTAATCTGAATAGCCACCTGTGGGTAGAGGTGACCAAGGTGGACACACAGATCTAGAACTTCTCAACCCATCCCCGACTCAAACCCAGCCCGAGCACTCCCCCGACCTGCAGATCGCAGTCCTGCCCTCGCCTGGCCACGCTGCTGTACTTGACCCCTACGCCACAGGCCCTGGGACCAGTACTCCCAGTTCCGATTCCTCACGTGGTCCCTGCTGCTGGGAATCTCTCCGAGGCCCTGGCACAAGGAAGGGTCCCAGGTCTGCTGCTCACATCCCCACCTCTTTCTTCCAGAAAAGTCTTTTCATTCACTCAGCCCATAGGAGAAAACTTCTGGCATTTACACCAAGCACTTTTAATGAGCTCAACCCTGAGCCAGGAAGAAAGGGCAGGGAAAACCGTTACCGGGCCTAACAGAGCCTCTTTCTTAACCCTTCCCAGAGGGAGACAGGGAAACTGAGGCCCAGGACACAGTCTCAACTGCGGGAGAGGCTCATCCCAGCCCCAAACCTGCACTCTTTCCGCGTGCCCACAAGTTGGACCCACGAGGCCTGGCAGTGCAGGGAACCTGGGAAATGACAGCGACAGACCCGAGGCTGCATGCCGAGGGGAAGAGACGCTCACGAGGGTACAACTAGATGACACCACGGATGGCGGATAAAGGGCTGGACTGGATGCAATCCCAGGAAGGAATGTGCTGACCAGGGAGAAAGCGCCAGTAGCCGCATCAGCTGGCTAGCAAAGGGCGCAGGAGGGCTTCCCAGGAGAGGGGACTCTGTGCTGGGCCCTAAGGACAGGGGGACTGAGACAGAGAAAAGGGGGACACAGTGCAGAGGAGGCATGAACCTGGGAGAACACTGGGATGGCCAGGAGAGCAGGGTGCTGGGCGCTCGTCCCCACCCATCCCCTTCCTGCTCCATTCTGGCAGCGACAGACTCCCCCGCGGGTGCTGTCACAGGCCTGGGTGCCAGCACGCACGTACCGGTGGCCACCACTCCCCAAGGCAGGGGCCAGCCTCCAGCCCTCCAGGGAAGCCGTGGAATCATCGTGTGTCCCGGGCTAGTCATTTCCTTTTGTGACTCAGTTCCAAATCCATGAAATAAAAGAGCTGAGCTAAGAGATGTCAGGCTGGCCTGGATTAGCCAAGCATTGATGTGCTGCCCTTCTCGACCGGGAAGGACAGTGTTTCACCCAAACGGTGCCATCCTAGGGTGCATGGCTTCGGTCTCCCTCCTCGGACCTGCTGCAGAGAACCTGTCTGCTGACCTTTGGCTTCCAGTGGCTGGGAGACTGGACCTTGGCAAATACGCTCACAGGACTCCTCCAGGCCAGGCTGGGCGCATGGTCAGCGGGAGGGCTTTGCTTACTAAGGCATGGAGGTCGCCGGCTCCTGCTTGTTCCTTCCAAAGTGCTCGGGCCGTGGCAAATGCCCAGGCCGAGCTGTCACTTTACCCCAGAGGTGTAAATGGCGCCATCGACGGCCCAGAGCCAGGCCCTGAACCTAAAATCAACACAGACACCCATGGCCTGTTCAGCGTCTTGCAACCCAACCTGCCCCCAACAACCCGCGAGGACACGGCGTTTTGTTTTGCTGCTTCCACCTGTCGTCACCCCTCTGAGCTGCCTGGAGCAGTTTGGAGAAGGTCCAGACGACCGGCCCTGCTCCTGCTGAGGAGGTCCAGGCCCCAGGGCCTTCTAGGGGCTTTACGCCAAGCAGTTCATTTTTACTAAAAATTCTCTCTCAGCCCATGGCCAACATGCCTGGCGCCACGTCTGCTGTTGCCAGGGCCCCTGGGAAAGATGAGGAGAAGGAGCTGGGACTTTTAGACAAAAAGAGGTAAAGTCATCCGAACATCATTAAATAACAGTGCCTACAACCTGGCAAAGTCTGTGTGATCATTTTGCAGATGAGGAAACTGAGGCTCCAAGAGGTCAACCCCCGCTGGACGCCGTGAGCTGGGAGGCGGACAGATTGTGCTGCATGCGTGACTGGTAAGGATGAGGGGTCAGCAGATCCTCTGGGCCCCAAGCAGGCATGGGCTGCTGTGGCCGCGTCCCTGCCTGCAGGTGGTGGGGCACCCAGGGGTGACCATCTTCCAGGGCCTTTTGGAGGCCAGAGGGGCCGGAAGCTATTCACCTCCCTGACTTAAGAGTGTCTGCCCCCCTGGCCCCCCTGGGGCCCGGCCTGGGCATGGCGGTCACTGGTCAGACCTGGAGCCTTGGAGCAGCTAAGCCAGCGGGACGGTGGGAAGGCCCCGGCTGCTGGGACCTGGGACCGACGGCCCTACATTCCTGGAAGAGGGAGAATGCTGAGCCCAGGGCTGGGCAGCTGCTGGGGGTGGGTGAGCACACAGCATGGAGGGCCTGGCCCCAGGGGCTGGCAGACGGTGGGTGGCGACAGTTCCTTCACCTGCACGTGGCGGGAAGGAGGGGAGACCAGTCGCATGGACGACCCACACACCTGGGGGAAGAGCAATCAGTGCCCTAATCTGGCGGGCCCACCAAGGGTAGGGGGCTGCAGGGGGGTGGTTACAGACCCACACAGCCCTGCCCTGCCGCTGGGCACCTGCACCCAGGATGGGGGGTATGATGAACAGGAGCAAATGACCCTGGACTCTAAGACAACCCCACGCCTGCGGGAGGAGGGGTGTAAGCATCATAGCATAGAAAATGCACAGGCCCAGGAGCCAAGGGCACGCAGAGACGGCCTTCGTGCCTCGCAGGCCGATGAGGTGCTGGGCTGGGGAGATGGTGGGATGCCGGGCCCCTCCCAGGACACCCCAGCAGGAAGGCAGCACCCAGGAGAATTACAGATGCACATGTGCACTGCCCCAGGACCCTGATTCTAGCATTGGCTGACAGATATGTTCCCACGCCTGCAGAATGAGGCCTGCGTGCCAAGGGGCACGTCACAGCTGTGATTGTGAAAAAGGAAGGGAAAGAAAAAAAAGGTTGGGAACAAATGTCCATCCGTGGAGGCAGGTCTTTATGGCCACCTGCTCCAGGGAAAACGGGGCAGCACTTAGAAAAAGGATATGGGGTCACTGCATCTATACACAGGAAATATCACCAGGAATTCCCAAGAATCTGGTTGTCTGTGGGTGTGGGAACTGGGTTGTTGATGAAGCAGTGAGAGGGCATTTGGAAGGTACCTCTTTGGGCTTTTGGCACACTGAACCATGCCAATGTATTATCTATTTACAAAACAAACATGAAATTAATAATAATAATAATAAAAAAAGCACCAAGAGGCAAAGAGTGCTTCCTGGAGGAGGGGACAGGTCTGCGATGAACTTCAGAGGCAAGGAGGCCAAGGGGGCTAAGAAAGGGGGCGTGGAGAAGGTATGGGAAGTGTGAGGGGGCAGTGGTAGTCAGGAGTCAGACAGTCCTGGGGGACACCCAGCCACAGCCCGATGTCAGAAGACCAAAGGGGGATCAGAGGATGAGGAGGCTCTTGCCTCCCCCACCCCTGACCCTTCATCCTACAGCTGATCAGGGTGCTGGACCCCTCTCCCCAGCTGCCAGGGGCTGTCGGGGCGTCCCCCAGTAAGCCTGGGTCCCGTGGGGATGGGCAAATGATAGATGGGCAGGAATCCCAGTGCAGCTTATCCAGACTCTACATGGGGAAATGGGCATGCATGGGCCTTCCTGAGCCTTTGCCTGTGTCCAGCCCTCCACTTAAAGACCAGCACCCAGGGGTCTGGGCCAGGCTGAGGGCAGACAGGCCAGGCCAGGCATGCTGGAGGCTCAGGGAAGCCTCACTTGCGGCGGCTCACACCACTGGCCAAGCACCTACCAGGACCCTCCATGGACATAGATGAGCTCACAAGAGTCCTGCAATATACCGGGGGTCGGTACCACAACCCCGTTTTCTAGACAGGAAATCCTTTCCAAAGGGGGCAGGGGCATTGCCCTGGGGTCTGCCAAAACCCTGGGATATGTGGTTTTTCTCAAAGAAGGTTCCTGGCGCCTGTATTGTCATGTACTTTCTCTCTACCTTTGCCCCAGGCCACCTCGCCAGGCCCATCCCCCAGCTGTCCAGTGCCTTCCTCCTTCCCTCTCTCCTGCCCCGATGAGCTTCTCTAGCCCTGGGATTAGGCTGGCAAACAGGTCACAGCCATGAACTCCCTGTTCCAGGCCCACCCTGAGCTCCAGCCACACCTCGGCCCAAGCCTCTGAGCATTTGCATAGGCTGTTCCTTCCTCCTGGAATGCTCTTCTCTATCTTGGTCTCCTGGACCCCCTCCCTGGCCCACGGGGTCGGTAAACAGGGCCTCCGGGATGGCGCTCACCGTGTTACAGCAAAGTAGAGTGGAGGGCTCGTGCGCCCGTCTCCCCAGCTCGGGTCCGGGGGCTGAGTCTGATCCCTGCTGGCCCGGGCACCTGGCCCTGGCTGAACCCGTGGGTCAGACGGAGGCCTCAGGGCCGGTGGCCACCCAGGTGTGAAGTACCTCCTCCACGGAGCAGCCTCAGCCTGGGCAGGTCCGCTGTCCGGTGGGGTGATGGCCGAGGCCCGTGCAAGGCCAGAGGCGCCCGGAGCATGTGCTTGCCCGGGGAGCCCGCTCTGCCTTCCTCCTTGAGCTGCCCCTGCCTTTGAGGGAGAAGGGGGGCTGCAGAGGAAACACGGGCATGGGGAGGGGATTCCAACAATTTTTGATTCTATGGGAAGATTCAGGGATCCTGGCTAGACCCAGGCGCAAGAGCTCCTTGGGGCGGTATCTAAGGGTTGATTTTTCACAGGACGCGGCAGGAACATGACAGGCGAGCAAAGGGGGGCCGAAGTACAGGCGGGTTCTGGAACTCCAAAGTCCCAGCCCTGAAGGGCTCTGGGAAGCCGCCATCTCTCAGCCCCGTTGGGAGGGACGGGGGGTCAGAGGCACGGCCAGCGGGCCTGAGCCCAGGATGGGGTGCGGGGGGCTGCGTTCCAAAGAGGTCAGACAGTCCTTTGACAGGAGCCCCCCACAGCACCGAGGGTCCCGGGGGCACTCAGAAGACGGCCTCTGAGGCTTGGTCAGCATTTGCTGAAGGAGTGAGTGCAAAGTTGGAACTGGCTAAAATGACTGAAACATCCTTTTTAAAAAACAGCTGCCCGTTCTGGAGCACACCCTGTGCCGGACGCAGTTGGAGGCTCTGTCTGTACCGGGCGTGGTCTAACCCTCACGGCCCCGTGGGGAAGGTGCTGACGCCATGCCCATTCTGCAGAGGGGAAACTGAGGCCCAGGTGGGCACGGTCCCGCAGCTCAGGAAGGTAGAGCTGGGTGAGGGTCAGGACTGACTCGGGACCCGCTGAGGTGGGCTTTCCTGCCACGGGCCACACAGCCCTGCCCCTGGCCCTGCCCCCAGTTAGGGGCTGGATACCCCTGACCCTCAAAGCCTCCTGGGACTCCCAGGGAAGGCATGTAGAGGGTGGGACATGATAGTCAGGCCAGTGGCTCCTGAATTCTCAGGACTGCGGAGTGCAAAGCTGGATGTTTCATTCACTGAGTTTTGAGCCTTTGGGCAAGTTCCCATCCTCTGGGGACTCAGTTTCCCCATCTGTAAATGGGGAGGTGTTCTACCTACCACAGCAATAATGCATTCAAGGCGCTTGGCACTGGGTCAGGAACACAAGAGTCGAGGAGTGATATTGTTATCATCTTCATCACCGAGGCAGGGAGAGGATCAGGAGGTGGCAGTGGGGACCCTGGGGGACCTTTCTCTCCAAGGCTCCCCAGCCAAAGGACGCCCTCACGACGGTGTAGCATGGCAGCTGGCCTGTCACTCTGCATCCCAGAGCTTCAGTTCTCCTGGCGACGGGGGACAGATCTCAATCCCACTAAAGACCAGCCCAGGGCCCTGCCTTCCAGCCCAGCATCCCCAGCGAGGCAGAAACTCCGTGATTTCTGCCCAGGGGTCATGCTGCCCTCTCCCCACTTCCCTGGAGAGCCCTGGCCCCAATCGCTGCCTCTCTCCTATCCCCAGGGTCTTTCAGTGACACTGAAGGGCTGGCCTGGGGTGCCTGGCTGTGTGTGCCAGTCTCAGGGCCCCGGGGGGCCGAGCGAGGGCTCAACCAGGAAGGACACTCTGTGTGCGTTGTCGGCGGCAGGCCCTTCTATCATGGGCCCGAGTCCTCAGAGCCCCATTCCACAGGCTAGGGCATGGGGAAACGCGCCTGCCTCCTGCACACGTGCGGACGGGATGCCCCCCACGCCGCAGAGTCCAGGTGGGCTGTCAGTAAGCGGGCTGGAGCGCTCCCCTGGGGATGCTGAGCTCCTAGAGGAACCACGAGGGCCTGGATGGACAACCACTGACCCCCCACATGGACGCTGACCCCCTGACAGACGCGCACCCCCATGCACGCCACACCCCCCATGGACGCCGACTCCATGGATGCTGACACCCCCACCGGACGCCGCCCCCCACAGATGCCGCCCCCCCACGCATGCCAACCCCCTTCCCTACGGACACCGCCCCCCACGCGGACACGTGCAA